>OMLM01000495.1:140519-163057 GCA_900302695.1 Helostoma temminkii
GATTCAGGTCAGTTAATTGACAAATTTTACAATTCTTGAACAAGACACAGAAACCTCATAGTAGTGCCATCATCATCAAGTAATTTGATTGGACAAGAGGCATTCCATGAGTGCTGATATACAGTATAACAACACTGGGATATTTAACTGTACACATCACTCTGCCACTCTGCCAGTGTTTTAATAAACAACAAAACATGGTTCAACACCTACAACAGCATCACTGTCGTGCTGATATACAGTACAACAGCACAACCTTGAGTGTGATACTGCTTAATCATCTATGTGTGTAAGTACTCAGCATAGGGGAAACCAAACGATCTGGAAGACCATGGAAAACAACTGTGGTCCATCCATCCATCCATTTTCTGAACCACTTAGTCCCTGCAGGGGTTACGGGTGTGCTGGAGCCTATCCCAGCTGTCATACGGGTGAGAGGCAGGGTACACCCTGAACAGGTCAGCAGTCCATCACAGGGCCACATATAGACAAAGACAACCATCCACACTCTTACTCATACCTACGGACAATTAAGAGTCTTACTGTGGTCCATGATGAAATAATTTGTTCTACTACTTTACAACATTTGGCCTGAACATCCTCCAGAGATAGAGGTCTCTGTATCAGTAAGATATTTTTTTGATAGATACATTTCTGACATTTACAATTTCTCCCACTTTGCAGAGTGAATTGCAGAAGTGCCAATATAAAGGGTTCATCACCGGTAGATAAAGGCAAAAATCATCTATTATATGTATATAAAGTAGCAGCAACAGTACAAACAGCATCCTAATAGACAACGACTACCTTAAATGCCCCAAAGTCATTTCCATGGGACTATTCCTACCCTTTTCTGACATGGCAGCATAAAAACACCACTGCGTTTCTGACATGGCAGCATAAAAACACCACTGCGTTATTTTACAAAAAGAGCAATGTTAGATACTTTTAATATCCTGAAAACACATGAAACACATGGTGATTTTTTCACTTTAAACAAACTGATGAAAATTATGTCACTATCCAAAACTGCAACATAATGTAGCAATCCAATTCTTTTGTTTACTGCAGTTGTGGTAAATTGGTTAAGGTAAATGACTAGTGGAAGGTTTCGAAGACTTTTGCAGCAATTTGTTGATGTCCCTGTCATATATACAGTTCCTTGAATGGCACTTGTGGGTCTCTTTACTTTGTTTTTGTCTATTTTATGTTTAACTTGGATGCTCTCCAAGTATGTAAAAGAGCAGTAGTTTGGCTGCTTTTATGTGGATGCTCATGTCTTAAATGTCAAATTCTAGCACTAACATGACAGGCAGGTTATCTACTGCTCTTAGAAGTGGTTGCTACAACAGCTTTAGTTAAATGCATTAAGTGTATTGCATTAAATACAGATAAAGGCAGAAGGCTGCAATCTCACAACATTTAATTTCTCATTTCAGTGATAAAATCAGTTTTTTAGCCTTGTTGACTATTTCAACATCCTGTAGAGAATGTTCAGGAACAGTGACAGTTTATAGGCCATAAGCAGTGAGGAAAAGATATAAGAGAAAAAGTAAGAGTGCAGAATAATGCTGTAGAGTGCAATGTCTTCATGTCTAAATTACATCATGAGCGACAATATGCAAACTGCTGCAAAATGCACACACACTACAGTAAACCTATAAACACCTTCATTATACAGTGTGTAGAGCATGAAGGAGAATACAAACGGGCAGGAAGATATTGCTGTGGCATGCCAAACCACAGCTGCATATGTAGACCTCATGACCCGTTGTTGTGTGCAAGCTGAACCTGTTTGCATTAACTCTGCTTGTTCCTAGAAAGAACGTTTCCGACCTAGTGATCATACATGTAGCATTTTGTAGGTCAAAGCCTGAAAATGTAACTAGGCTAATGGGTTACTGTTGCATCTTTTTTATGCTGTTCACGTGTTGAGTTTTTCTACAATATTAGTTATATTCCTTGTTGGCAACTTTGCAAAAAATGTGAAACTCCATTACATCCTCATTAATCCTTTATGCCTGTACTTCAGCAACAGCCATGGCCAGAAGCATTGTTTTTGGTTGTGTGTTCATCCATCCGCTCATCTGTCTTAATCTTGTGAAAGTCATATCTTAGGAACACACATGCACATAAATACAATCATAAAACACATTAATATAGAGTTGTAGGAAGTAGCAGATAAAACTTCATAAGAATGCTATTCTATAAAGATATGTTTTAAGGCCTTTTTTAAAACCAGACACTGATGCATGACCTGAGCTCCATAACTGTGAATCTCGGATAGCAAGAGCGCAGTCTCCCTTTGTGGCACGATGGGAACTTAAAATAGTCAGTAAACTGTCTGAGGAACAAAGAGAGCGATTTGGCTCGTAATGTACAAGCAGGTCTCTAATATATTCTGGTGCCTGACAATGTAAGGCTTTAACAATTAATACATTTTGCAATCAATTCTGAAAGTAACTGGTAACCAGTGAAGAGAGGTAAGGATGGGAGCTGATGCCTTCTATCTGAATTTTTCAGCAATCTTGCTGCAGCATTTTGAATTAGTTGGAGATGTGCAATGGTTTTTTAGTAAGCCCTGAGTAAATGGAGTTACGATAGTATAACAAGATAAAATAAGAGCATGAATTGTTTTCTCAAGGTCTGAGTGGGAGAGGAAAGTCGTTTTGTTTAAGTTTGTTTTGAGTGCCAAATAGAATAACTTCTGATTTGCCATCACTGAGTAGAAGACAATTTTGAGACCTGCAGCATTTTATGTCACATAAGCTGGCCATAACTCCTGAAATGTCTTTGTCTTTTAGTGGGGCATACAGCTGGGTGTCATCAGCATAACAGTGAAAATTATTAATCTTGTGTTTGCATATTATTTAGCCCAATGGAAGCATGTAAATGGAGAACAACAGGGGTCCAAGAAGTGATCCCTGAGGGACACCACAGGAGGGGTTGGCTCTAGAAAAGTAAAATTCACTCATTTTTACAGAAAAAGATCTATGACTGAGATATGAAGCGCACTAGGTTAGCGCAGTGTTCCTAACTCTGAAATTATTTTGCGGGTTAACAGTAAAAGATCAAAGTCATTTTGATGTCATGTTTTTTCCATCATTGTAAATTTCAAGAACACCTTAAAAGAATTTTATCAGCATAAACTGATTAGAGTTTGTTGGTCAAAGGTTAAGGTCACAATGACCTCATGTCTGTACCAGTCCAGTCAGTGTGATATTTAAAGAACAATGGAATTTCTCAAAAACTGACCTGGACAACCATGCATATCACTGGCCCATGTAAGTGATACAAAAAGGGTGATAAATCCACAGAGAACAATGAACCAACTCAGTAGCTGTAGGGAGCTTTTGAGGCAATTTAGCTTGTTTTACTTTTATAGCACTATTTGCTATAAAAGAGAAGTTTTCTTTAATTTTTGCCCCAAACATAGTTAAGACACTTTGTAACTTCACCTCCAAGGTCAGTTTTGCATGTTGTTGCGTTCATGAGGGTTTTAAAAAATGAAAACTTAACATGTCGCAAGCGCAAGCTGCAGATAGCATGAAGCGATCAGAAAAAGCCGATCCTTTTGTTTGAGTTATGTTCCGCTCAAAATAGCTGCCAATTCAAATCTTTTCATTCAGACAGGAATACACTTGAAAATACTGAACTGAAATAGCTTTTTTCTTCCATCTGCATCCTGCAGCGGTTGGCAGCAGTATACATTCCTCCACAGACGCCATGTGCATTTACTACTGTGGTCATAGAAATGCTTTAAGTATTCAGGAGCTTTTATCGCCTTGTTCTGAACAGAACTCGATCACCTGCAAGGGTACATAAGAGATCGCAGTGAACACTTTCATTTGGGATGTTGGTGTTTGCATCCACATACTTATGATAACCATATTTGGGGTCTTAGTGGAGAAAACAAAACACAGCAAAATATTTTACATTTATCAAAGGGCCTAATAATGAATAAATATGTATAAATTTGGTGCAGAGAGACATTCAAGACCTGAGTTTTAAGATTCAAAGATTTTAAGATTAAAAGTTACCAGGCTTATGGCAGCCATACATTCATAGCAGCTTCGCTTTTGATCTATTAATGTCATCTCTTCCTGAATGGTGTTTAGGAAATGTGAGTTTATGGTCTTGTCATTCCGAAGTGCTCCTGTTCCCTGTTTAAGTTATTACACTGTCATATTGGTTATGTGGTGAAACACTGTCAGCCAAATCCTCTTGTAAAGTGTCAGTAATTTATTATATTCTTAGGTTTCCCACAAGACTTTCCCAAGTCAAAATGTGTGTTCACCACTATGGACACACTGTACACTAGAGTCTGTATGTGGCGCTTTTCCATACTCCTCAAAATGTAGACTCTTTAGTTCCCTGGCAGAAAGATGTAAACTGTACTATAAGAGCCTCTGTCAGGATGCTAGGGCTTCCCGCAACTACCACAGCTTTTCCAAAATGGTTTCCTTTGATGTCACCAATAGGTTGTGGTCTACTTTAGCTTTCTGATATGATAGGCTTTGAGAGCTGGTTCTTTGGGACTTGAGACTAAATTGAAAATCTCTCTACAGATCTACACCCAGGCCAAAACAAGCATTCATATTTTGCACCTGCTCTGCAGAGCAGAAAACTGTTTAGTTGATTCTTCAAATGCGTTTAAACTAGTTATTTGTGGTCAGGGAGAAGGATGAGAGCACCTGCACATTATGAACCACAGATAGATTGGAGTATTTACACAATCCTTCATTTTGGAAGGTCAGTAAGGCAGCTATAGTTAGATAACATAACCTAGATAGCTTTCAACAAATTACTTTCTGAAAAAGCAGCAGATGTTCAACCATTGCTGAACTGAATAACTTCCAACATCTCACACGACTGAATCAGGTCTAAAATCGGGTCGAAGCCATACTGTGTCTGCCCAGCTTCAGAGAGACTGTGATGAAAACACATCAATGCTTCACCTGTGCATCTAGTAGAAATGGGACACAAAGGAACTGGACAGGGCCAAGTGAGTGTCTGTGTCAGTCTGATCAGGGTCAAGGGAGGGTCAGAAAGAGCCAAGGAACAAACACTTAGCCCAAGCCAAAGACAAAGACTAGGGAGTTACTTCTCAAGTTTTTATACTGAGCTGATTTAACTCAGTAGCACTTTAGCACTTTGGCAGGAAGACACAACCTCCACATAAACTAAGTAACTTATCCTTTTCCTCTCCCTTCTAACTAGCATACTGTTTTGCATATGGAGAACAACAATGACAGGAAGCTGTCCCATTTAAGTCCAGCTGCTTCAGGTCTGCCTTCCGTCTAAGTTTAGAAAGAGACTTTTAGTATAAGGTGTCAGACTCAGCTTTAAAAATGATGTTCTTGATGGTCATAACGCTGACATATGCTGAGTTGTATGTTGACAACTTGTATGTTGCATATTTAAGGTAAAAAGCAATGTTGAAAAAGGGGATACTGCGGTAAGAGGATGGGCACCAAATGCACATTGCTATTTGCTGCTGTCCTCTTAATTAATGATGGTTCAACTCTTTGAACTTGCTGTCATGTCTTGTTGTGTGACCATGGCAACCACAGAAACCACAGTGATGAAAATGATAAAGGATCTAATTTTACTGCTATTTTAGTTCACTGAATTAAATATCTCTAACAGCAACGAACAAACAAGTAAATAAAGAGGAAAGTCCAGAGGAAGCATCATCTTCAGACTGTATTATCCAATCTAAGTTATGCAGCTGCAACCTCTGCACTGGACCAGGAGTTTGAAGCTGTGGGTTTAGTTACTGCACAGCTTCGTATAATGTTATAACAGTCACTTTTTGCCCTAGGATTCTGCCTAGCCAAATATATATATATCCACAGGCACTGATCATATACAACAATAAAGCCACCTGCAAAATATATCTAGGTCTCGCTCTGCCACCAGAACAACTGTGAGCTGTTGAAGCATGGAATCCACAAGAACTCCAACAGTGTCCTCTGGTGCCTCTAACCAAAACGTTGGCAGCATATGCATTCACACAAACAATTTGGCCCTTGTCAAAGTTGCTCAGGTCCTTCGCTCACCTATTTTTCCTGGTCACCCACGGCCTAATCCCACTCTCACAGCTGTACTGATATAATTAGTGTTATTCACTTCACCTGCCGGCAGTTTTAATGTTGTGGCTGATAAGTACTCTATAGTTCTGAACGTAGACATATACTACATTTGTAGCTGTATATTAAAGGGATAATATCTATATTATAACTATGTGTATGTCTACGCTCAGCACTGAACATTTTCTATTGTTTTCTATTGTTTTTCGCTTGCTTCAGTGACCCAGTTTCTCCACACAGATCATTAAAATTTTATCTGGTCTGAAGTAACGTGATCTGATCTAATATTACTCCACCTTTGGCTTTGTTGTTTGTATGGCCTATATGGACTGTTCTTATTGGTCCTTAATGGGCTTTGAGCTGTGGGAGATTTAACTATAACTGTACCTTTAGATTGGTGATGTTGTGTCTTAATGACTGTTCTGGGATACAAATATTTAGCAGAGAAACATTGTGTCCTCATTTCTTTGTCCTTTGTGTCTTTTTCAGGTCAGGATATGTTTCGCAAGAAGGTCTTCCTCTTCCTCTTGACTTTGATAACAACAATTGCAGAATTGTCCCAATGAGATTTCTCTTAGCTGTAAGTCGGAGAAATTATGCCACTGTTATAGACTTGGGACAAGTACTGTTATGCACATAGCTAAGTACTCAAAAACTGGGAGGTTAAACTTTTTTTATTTTTTGTACATTGTTCCCAAAGATCTAAAAAACTTGGACTATCATGGACTATAAAATACATTCCACCATATGTGGGGACTCTGGTAACACTCTGCTGGGGACCCTCCTTCCTTGCCTTCCTTGCCTTGACATAAATGGATATCTGGTTTCAGCAGTTCTATGGACATGCTGCATATGTTAGCAGCTCTGGTGTGCAGAAGCATTTGAACAACAAGTCACTGGCTACATAAAAGCCTTGCTGTGGGGTACTGAAGTGTTGCACTGTTGCATTTTCTGCAATGTTCATCAGGCTAGTTCCTTTACATTTGGATCTATTATGTTTGCAATTTTTATTTTTATCATTCATTGAGTCATATCAGCAGAGATGTAGAGTGTAGGAGATGTAATGGCAACATAGCATGACATGTTTTGAGACTTGTCACACTCTAATAGGGAATACAACTGTAAAAAATGGTAGGCTCTGTCAGTGAGTCTTGACTTGATATGAATGGCACTATTATTAAATGCTCAAAAGAAGCCCCTGGCCTCACACTACTCCTAGTCCTTATTGTCAGTACAGATTTTCATTTCATTAGTTTATTATTTAAATTTACTAATGACTACAAGTCTGCTATTGTAGATAGACATATAAGCTCCACTGTTACTTCTAAGGTTGCTGAGAGATAGTACTTAGTTTTTTTATCCTTTACAAGTTTGGGTTCAGGATTGTTAGAATGCTTTAACTCTTATAAGGGTGGTGTTGGTGGGGCAGTTTGGATTTTCATTCTCTTAATTACAATTTTAATTTAAAAGAGTACGGACGTTGTGTAAAATTTACATAAAAAGATTCTTACTGCTCAACCATCTTGGGTCTTCTTTGTTGTATTTTGTGTTTCAAGATGCAGCCAAATATTTTCTGGTGGAGAAAGGTCTGGACTGCTCTGCTCTGCGGACTCCTCTGCTACCAAGCTATAGCGTTGCCATCGATATAGTATGTGGTTTAGCATTGTCCTGCTGAAATATGCAAGGCCTGCCTTGAAAAACACATTGCCTGGATGGAAGCATATGCTTCTCTGAAACCTGGATATATGTTTCAGCACTGATGGGGCCTTTCTACATGGGCAGGCTGCCCATTCGTAATGCATCCCCATACCATCAGAGAAGCAGAGTGCTAATAACAAGCCTGAAGGTCCATAGTCCATCCAGAAAGAATGTCAAATTTTGGTTTGTCTGACCATAGAACAATTTTCCATTGTGCAACAGACGAATTTATTTGAAACTAGGGCTGTATTAATATTAATAATTTTATTTTTTGAATTGTCTACATTAATTCTCTCAAAATATTATGCTGGATTAAATCTTTTGCATAATTGCAGTCAAATGTTTACTTTCTTAAAGTAAAAACTGAGGTCAATCAATGCTCCAAATTAGGACCTTTATTGTTTAGTATGTATATAAATTACATACCTTTAGCTTGCCGTGAAGTGCAGACACAAATGTATGCGTATGAGGCTGTTTTGTATGTTCATGCACCGGGGAAACAGGAAGTTGCTGAAAAACAAGCGGGTTCTGGATGTCTGAATGGTTGACTGCATCCTCTTTGCATTTAAACATACCTAAAACAGTCTTCTCTACTTCTCTAAAAACACTGCTTCTTGTTAACCTGATGTGATAGTGAATGGAGACACTTTCCCACAGGAGACCGTATTGTTTCTCAACTTACAGTAAACTTGGTTATCTGCCTTTTCTGTAACAGTGAGAACTCTCACTTAAAATCTACTAAAATTTTTTCATGGATGTTTTGATATTTTTTATTTGTTTGCAGTATTCTATGCATATTTTATTGGATAATGCTTATTATTATTTGTCATCCTTAATTTTTGTCGAGACTATGGGTATGCATTTGCCTGGTGAGCTGATCCCATAATATTTATACTGATGTTATAAACATCAGTATTGATTAATGTGCACTGTGTCATATACTGTAAATAAACAACTACACAATAAAATTAAAAATAGAGTTTTGAAAAACAGCTACCACAGACTGCGAAGCAATGGTCACAACCAACAGAAACACCAGAAAGTGTTAAGACCAGGTTCTCCTTTCTGTTTGCACTTCACACATTATTACGTATTATAAATATAGAATATTTGGTTTTTTTCTTGTGCTTTAAAATGTGCACACATTTACATTGTTTCCTGACCAGGTGTACCAACATAGTAGACAGAAATAATCACAGACTAATCGTTTCCTACAATTAAGTAATCAAAACGTAATCCTTCCACTGACTATGTTTGGTTGTAGTTTAGTTGTAAACTGTATAAATATAATTTTGAAGAGACAGAGTTTTTTATATTTGTCCATATATGGTATTTTGGAGGTTTGTCTATAATTTGTCATGTAAATGAGCCTTTGTGTGCACCAGCAGATGGATATTAAATGTGTGAGATTTATCATTGTTCACTATGTGAAGAATTATGTGTCCAACTTTGAGAAATACCAGTTTTCTTGTCCATACAAAAAAGTTCCTTTGAACTATGCTCTACATATGCTTGGAGGTTCTCTGAAATTATGATCGAGGCATTAGTGAAATTGTGTCGGCACAGTTTTACAGGGCAAGTCGTTTAGATAATTTAGCTAAATTGTTGGCTTGTTCACAACTTGTCTGATTATTTGCCAGTTGTCTGTCTGGCAATGTTAGTGTGTTTCCAGATCAGTGAGGCGAGGACAAAGGTTTCATCATTTGATAATTGCCACATGGAGGCCAAAACTACCAATATAAGATCCAAGTTGTAAGCAAGTTCTTTGCTGTTCTTTGGGAGACATCCAGTTTCACATGAACATGTCTTTGCAAGTCCAATTTTACATATTCCTAATAAAAGAGGCTTTTGTGTGAAAACAATATTTCAATCTGTGCCATGTTATTCAGGTGTCTGCTTCAGAGAGCATTCTTCTCATATTGTGGTTTGTCTGAAGTGCCATCCAGCAATGCAAAAAACTAACGGTAATGTGTTGGCTGCTGACCCTGTGAACCCATCCTGTGTCTGATCTTCTCTACCTATAAATAAACTATCTGTGCGCAGTTGAGTGCCCACTCCTTCTGGCAACTGAAGCATTTTGTTCTGGGAGCTGTCATGTACTGTTATGGTCAACATCAACATGGAGGCCTCCAGACCAGTTCACACACACACATACACAGTGAGAGAGAGAGAGAGAGAGAGAGAGAGAGAGAGAGAGAGAGAGACTTACATTCACACACATACTTGTCTTTCTATCTTTGTGAGGACACTCCTTAACATAACACATGAATTGCTCCTTGCCCTAACCCTAACCATTACAACTAAATGCCTAACCCCAACCAAAACCCTACTTTTTTTAGTCATAAAACTTAGACTCTTCTCACATTTGCCCAAAAACATCTTGATTATCCCCAAGACTTTTGGGCCATTAACCACTAATTTTTGAGCAAATGTTTTATGGACTGATGCGACAAAAGTTAAACTTTTTGGAATGTGTGTGTCCCGCTACATCTGGCATAAAACAGAAACTATTTTACACTCAAACTTTTGCACAGCAGTAGTACTGGTACTACCTGTCCTACCTGTACATACTTTCCACCCACAATGATGTCAAGCAGTTATGTTGCCCAACGTTGTTCCGTATGTCTGTTACCAGTCAAAATGTTCCAGTACAAGAGCATCTAGTAGTCTTGAGGCCCACTGATGCCTTAATTACATCAAGTGATCCAGGGGAATTTTGGGAATGTGTCTCCACTTTAGTTACTATCAAGAATAATAAAAATCACTTATACAGCCATCTGTTAGCATTGTTTAGAACAGCCTTTTTAACTCCCCAAATAAACTCCTGTACCTAATATACAGGGTTAGCATGGGAAAAATGGAATGATGGCCATGATCAGCAGGTGTCAGAACACACAATATATCGCTGTGTAGATGCAGATTGCTCAGAGTGTCCATCCTGACAATGACCCCTGTCAATCATAACAATAAAACCACCAGGTGGTGTGAATGTTGTGGCTGACCTGTATACATGTGTACACGAAGACACAAGAATGTTCCGTTATGCAAGTGTTCCTTTCACACCCATGTCGAGTTGGGAAATTTGGAGACTTGGTCTGTCTCCAAACACAGTTCTAGGCCACTGATGAGTTCAAAGAACGGTCCTTAAACACATCTTGAAACAAAAGACAGTATATGACTAAACAAAATCATTTTCTAGAGGTTTAATAACATCCACACCGTTTTACTAGGTTCACTTTAGGCCACAGATTGTCTCTGGATCTATGCTCAGCTTTCCGAGTGTGTAATAGTAACAGCTGGTTAGACAGTTGAAATACACAGTAACCTCAGTCTCTTATTGTGTCACAGTGAAGCCTTCCACAGCTGCCAAATCCAAATATTTGACTGCATCCTGGCAGTTCTCCCACAGCACTGATAAGTGTGGCTCCGGTATGAGCCGCCTCGCAGAGAGCCTAAATACGCACAAAACAGATACAGCCAACTGTATCAGAATGAATCACATCTACACCGGAGATGTGTGGTGGTTTTATGGTTTTATCTGATTAGGTTGATTTTTCTGTCTTTTTTGGAAGAGAGCCAAATTATGTAACATGAAAACCACAGTCTGCTGTTGCCATCAAGTGGGTAAAAACAGAAATTGCACCTTTGGTAAAATTATTGTTCAGATTTTCCTGTTCCTGTTTTCCTGCTCTTTTTATTTTCTGAGGATTTTTAAACAATATATTCTATGCTTGGTATTTGTATTTGTATCATGTGTCCGTATTTCACTGAGTCCGTCCCCCTTTTGCAGATATTCAATTCAATCAAATTTAATTATAACACCAATTTACAACAAAAGTCATCTCAAGGGACTTTTCAATGTTTGAATGTATGGTTTAAAACCTTACAATAAAACTATATAATACAGAAAACCCAACAAATCCCCTTAGAGCAAGCACTAGGCAACAGTGGAGAGGAAAAACTCCCTTTTTAGAAAGGAAGAAACCTGAACAGAACCAGGCTCAGGGTTAGTGACCATCTGCCTCGACAGGTCACAAAACAATAGCAACAACAAAACACTTAGTAGGTAGGATGGGCCAGCAACTGTAGACCAGAAGCACACAGCTTCAAGGCTGAGGATACCTGCAGAAAGAGAGAGAGTGAGAGAGAGAGAGAGAGAGGGGGAGAGAGAGAGAGAGAGAGAAAGAGAGAGAAGCACAACTATGGGAAAGAAGACACAAAGTTAATAACAGGCAGTGGTGGTGTATGAGTGGATGGAGAAAAGAGGAGGAGCTCAGTGTGTCAAAGGAAGTCCCCCAGCAGTCTAAATCTATAGCAGCATAACTAAGACATGGTTCCTCACACTGTTGCCACAAGATGGAAGCATAGAATTGTGAAAAATGTCTTGGTGAGCTGAAGCATTAAGATTGTCCTTCACTGGACACAAGGGGTCTAATCCAAACCCTGAAAAAAGCCCCACACCATTATCTCTCCAGGTGCGGTCAAATACTTTTGTCAGTACAGTGTAGGTTTGCCTCAGGCTTTTACAAAAGATGCCCTTCATGATACAACCCTCCTCAATTTTGCACCAGGCTTGGGACCAATAATAAATTCACATAAATGAAAACTTTAAATACAAAAGTAATTAGGGCTGTCAATTACTTAATAATATTATTTAATTAATATTTTATTGCAATTAGTCAAATGGATCATAGCTGGTGAACACCTGTGAGTGAACTGTTTGCACTGTGAGCCCAGTCCCTATGTTACTGGTGTAAAAGGAAATTTACATGTTACGTTGTTAACTTTGACAGTGCAAATGGAAATAAAATAAATGGATTTGCTTTCCATTCCTGGATTTTACATTGAATATATACAATCAATAGAAAATATGATCCATTCTGGAGTACCCTGGTGACTGGAAGGTTGGCGTGCATGCTACCTGGCTGTAGCCTCCCTATTTAGGTCTGACTGGGACCTTTGCTGCAAATCTTGTGCCCTCTCTTGGCCCTCTCTGCTACAAATATATCAAATAACGCACAAATGTTATACTGTGCTTTCTCACTGTGTAACAACAGTTATAAAATTCTTTGATTTATCTTCATTGGTCCCATTCAACATTTAAATATTGCTTCCATGTTCATTCATCTTAATAAATAATATAATGTCATACAGTTTAAACTAAGTAATTCTGCATTATCAGTACCGAGTCTTAATCATACTAAAATGTCCACAGTGCATGTTCTGTCACTAGGGGGAGTACTTGTTTTTCATATAGCTGTCACTGTATTTCCTAACATGTGATATCCCTGATGATAAGACAGCCATTTTCAGATGACTGTATTCTATTGTGTCATTATCTGCTCTGTGTTATTGTTTCCTGCACTGCCCTCAGTTTGACCTCGTCAATAGTTCCCCCGAGGTGTGCTGCAAACTCAGATAGGTGTTCCTCTGAAGCCTGCTGATCTAACACCACTGCCTGCTGACAGAGATAAGAAATCATACACCACAGGGTGAACACAGACCACCATCCATCTAAAATGAAAGGTGTTGTACTCAGCAAAAAGCTTTGAACAAAGTAATTTAATTAAAAAAGCAGTTATTAAAAGCAATTAATAACTGCTTGGTTATTTTACTGTACCACTCTTTTAATGATACATTTTTCTGTTTTTGTGACAGTGCATTTGTAGACCACTCTCTGTGCTGAGGATGGCTGCTTCAAGCAAGACCATGGGTCTGAAAGACAGAAAGGCAGAAAGTCATCCGTCCGTCACACCCAAAAGTTTCACTTTACTTTCCTCCATCATCTCTGATGTGATTAAGAAAGAATGGGAGCAGGAATGACACATTTAAAGAGTTGGCGATGAAACATTAAGGATGACAACAATGATGGACCTTTTAAAAGCTGACTGAATGTGTAATGTATTTGATATATTTATGTTACCCGTCTTCTGTTACACATACAAGCAAATACACACACAAACAAACACGCCAAAATAAAACAACTCAAAACATAAATAAACCCGGACAAACGGGGAAATAAAAAATACACAATTAAACTTTTGCAAATAAAACAAATTTACAAAAAAATCTTGATGTCAGATAAAAAATAAATCTCTAATAAATGATAATAAATGATGTCTCTTCAATAACAAAAATAGAACACTTTCATCTCAGTCTGTTTGTCTCTGTCAATAAATGTCAACACCACAAGATGAAGATTTTTGCTCATTGTGAAAATAAATGATTGCTTGCTTGTTTCTGCTTGTTTTGTTGTGTGTATACATAAAGACAGCAAATGACGTACATCCAATAATGTTTTATTTGCCTAAGAACCTAATGCTTACTACTGAAAATGAGGGTAAACACTTGGGGAATTTAAAACCTTTTAAGAACAGTGTTAAAACAAAAGAGTATTTATCTAAACATGAATATTAAATAGCTTAAACGTTATGTTGTTGTGCTGGATTGATCAAATATAAATATAGTGAATTTTAACATGCATAGAGCTTCAATAAGTTAGGATGTGAATATATGTAAGGGAATAAATGTCAAAAGTATCTTTTGATATACAGTAGGATTCCACCTACTGTATATCCATTTCAATTTCATGTAGCATTTAAAAATTCAAAATAAGTTCTACAACGTATTTAGTGTCTTACCTCAACTACTGTATCTGTAACAAATAAACTCACAAAAAAGAACAGCAAAAAATAAGATAAAAACAAAATAAACTCAAATATAAAACAATAGCAAACAAAATCACAAATTAAACAAAAAGAACGCACACTATTAAAAGAAACAAAAACATAAATTCACAATGAACAATTTCATTTACAAAAAACCCCAAATGTATTCACAAAAATACAAATAGGAAGAAAATGAAACAGAACACAGAAACAAACTAGTACTACTTACGCAAAATATAAATAATCTATAAATATATTATTAAAAACAAAACAAATAACAACAATATAAAAAACAAAAACACACAGAGATACACACACACAAAAAAAATACACCAATCAAAACCACAAATAAATACTTTGCCACCGAACAGAGCTGCTATTGTGCTGTGGTCTGAAGTACCTTTGAATAGTGATGGGAAACCTCTGTATGTGTGATTAGAAGCAGAATTTGAAATGAAAATGCTAAATACTTTTCCTTCAGTGCCTGTCAGCTCCCTGGCTTAGTTTACGCAACACACCGTTTATCAGTAGCATCTCTCCTCTACTGTGTAGATGTCCACTAAGCCAGAATGAGCTAAGGTTTATCCTCTCTCATCAGCTCCATGATTATTTCTTTCTGCAGCAAAGGCCTGGCAGCTTCTCTTCCTCTGTCAATCAATGAAGAGTAAGAGCCTTTTGAGCAAAAGGACAAAGTGGGCATCGATCTCTGTGGAGTCTAAATGAAGCAAACATGTAAATAAGACAAATCTCTCTGTACTGTCATAAAGATTAAAAAGCATCCACTTTTTATTCAGAAAGCAGGCTAAAAGAAGATGAAGGATATCAGTTTTTTCATGTGCATCTTTATGAAAACACAACTAACTGCTTATTTCATATAAGCTAGACACATGTACATTTAATACTGCCTTAAATAGTGGCTTTCACTGCAAAGTAGAAATGATTTAAACAGCTTCATCTGCTGCAGTGGTGTAAAAAAGGCGAAATGAGGTATTATGGAACATTAGCCATTATAGAACTATACAAAGGATTTTTGGGTAATAAGCTTGTTTTCCATCAAACCTATCCTCAGATGAAAGGACCACTTTTAACCATTCATCACACAAGGACTGAAAGGACTTCATCAAAAGCAAGAAAAAACATCTAATAATTGAACTTTTTTATAAAAATTGCATCTTGGTTAAAATAGAAACTATGAAACTCAGATTTCATTCTGTAATTTTTTTCTTATCAACAGTAGATGACTAAGTGTAATACATTAGAGTGAATAGAGTTACAGTATCATACAACTCTGAAGTTCCACTTAGCTCTAGAAACCATTTTAGTTTAATAGTTGGTGGAGACCAAAACAGAGCTAAGAAGATTTTTAATATTGGATTTGTCAAGTGGATCCATGTCAGCATGTCCTATGTTATTGGTTTGGGTTGTTGGGCCATGTAGTTTATGCTTGTATATCAATGTTGTGGATACCAAAGATACCTACAGACACAACGTAGGGTGCAGTTTTAGCTAAAGTTGATATTATCCGTATAAGAAAGCTAATAAAGCTGAGGATTATGCCAAGTAAGGTCAGTTTTATTTATACAGCAATTTTAATCTATTATTAAATTGTTATTCAAGGTGCTTCATATTAAAACAAATTGGCCAGTATAGTAAAATCAAATCAACTAAACGTAACATCAAAACTGCACTTCAAATGTTTAATATGGAAAAACCCTCCCAAAAGACCCTTTAACAGAAAAAACAAGTGGAAGAAACAAAGGAAGAGCAACATAGCAGAAACAAATGGAAAAAAGTTTAGACTCACATATAAATGACCATGTGTCTGAAAGAAAATCAGATTTTAATCTAATTGATAAGAAATGCAGAAACATTGTAAATGACTGTTGTAGCTGGAAACAGCTGTTTATTAAAGGAATATTTCCATAAAAGTACAGAGGCCTATCAGCAAACACACAGTGGAGCTTTTCATGAAAAACATGGTAATTCTTATGTGTGTCCATACATTTGGGTGGTAGTATACGTCCTCTGCTGTAACCATGTCAGACTTGAGGGGCACGCTCTAAAGTATGTGAAAATAGAATAAACATGTATGAGCTCTTCCTCCCACAGTCCAAAGATATGCAGTCAGGTTAACTGGAGACTCTAAATTGCCCGTAGGTGAGAGTGAGAGTGTGAATGGTTGTCTTTGTCTATATGCTGATCCTGCAATGGAATGGTGACCTGTCCAGGGTGTACCCCACCTCTTCAGCATATGACAGCTGGCATAGGCTCCAGCACACCCACAACCTCTACAGGGACAAAGCAGCTCAGAAAATGAAAGGATGGATGAATGTCCAAGCTCCGAACCTCATGCTCTGTTTCCCAATGATCTTCCTCAGCCTTGCTGATAATGTGACCACCTACCAACATTGTGTACCTAGTCTAGCAATTGAACCTTGAGTCTATAATATTTTGTCACATACCCAAATCCTACACTTGCCTCAGCATGTAGGCATCCAGTAGTTTAGATATAAACACAACATGACCATAAGCACTGACTGGTATTTGCTTTATAAAGCATTAACATACAGATGAAACACCATGGGGAAGTCTTAAAGAAAAGGCATCTCCTCAAAGTGTAAAATCTCATCAGCATTGCTGTGCCTGCAATAATCCAAAACTCTGTGAGAGGGGTACACTGTGCCACTGATGCCCATTACACTGAAATGACCGACATTAAGCATCGCTTGCTGACTTCTCATTCTTAAAAAAAAAAGATGTAATCCTGCAACTACTGTACGTGCTGTGTAAAGAAACTAGTCAGAGGAACAGTGAGAAACAGACGAGCAGGTCGGATGGTGTAAAAAGCACAGCTGTATCTGTATACTGGTCATTAGAAGAGCACAGCACTGAGGGAAGGAACATTTATCGCCTCATCTAATGGGAAAAACACCAAAGTGTGAGTCAATAGATGGACAAATGACAACATTTGCGGTCAAATGCTTAACATTAATAGCTGCAAGGTCTGTGTAAGCCCAGTGAAAGAACTACATGAAGGCAGTGATCACAGTACAATCAGACTGATATCATCATTTTTTATTGGAAGAGGTCAGATGAAGCTGTCTGTACCTGATCCAGTTGTAGTTTGATTGTAGAGGCACTGGGTTAAACAATATATGTTGAGGGCTGATAAATACAAGTGCAGTAATTTGAAATGTTAAAGTACCAGTTAATGTAAGAGGTAAAGCAATGGTAACTGTATCTGGTAAACACTGATGGTGTAAAAAATGTATTCAAGCTCGATTTCATAATGACATACAGTATCTGTCAATTAGTGAAAATAAATGCAAAGGTTTGGACACACAAAGGAATGAAAGTGTTTTTCAAGAATAGATCCATGACTGCAGCTCGTTACCATCATTGCTGAAGGATTTTCTAATGATCAGTTTCTGCTTTGAAATGAAATTACTTTCATTAGCAAACACAAGTTATTGAACACAGTACTAATGTTTGCTGATTATAGTCCTCTGTATGTTTATGGAAATATTCCTTTTAGAATTTTTTAATATTTATTTTTATTTTAAATGCGGTGGCCAGATAGGGGCCCACACTCAAAAGGGTGGCACAAAATATGTTAAAAGGTGCTTGTCTGGATATAGCATACTATACACATTCAATTTGTCTATATCAAAACAAAAACAGATCAACAAAGTAATATTAGCTGATTAAAGCTCCAATAACTTATATTTCACAAATTTCTAAGAAAGTGTAAATGTGAACTGATACGTTATCTCATCTGTTGTCCACTTCTTTTTTCTAAGCTTGTGTACACACCTGGTTTTGTTCTGTTTTGGTTTTGTGTATGGATCGGAACTGTTACGTGGCAGTGCATGATGGAGTCATTAGGGTCTGTATTCATACTGTTACTTAAATGTAAAAATTTGAAATTTTTTTTTTTTATTATCTAAGACATGAGATGACGAGATTAGATTTTTCTTACCACACACTGAACTTCAAATCGTCAGTGCAGGTCAATTAATCTGCATTTTGCCACTTGTGCCTCAGTGCTGCACCCAGCACCGAGCGCTAACATAGTGAGTGGGAGTGGGAGACTAATTGACTGTCGAGTCTGTGTGAATAAAGCCACTTTGGTAATTGTCTGGCTCAGTGGCAAAACGGGAGCGATAAGGAGCACCGAGTTGATACGGTGTCAAATAGAGGAGTTTCCCTCCTCTCTGCTGTCATCACTCTCTCCTTTCTCTGGCTGTCTGCAGTGGAGAGCGCAGATTATATCTGCAGAGAGGAATGCACACTCAGCCCTAAGTGCTGATAGCAACATCATCTTTTGACACTGAATGGGTTGCAGATGGAGCACAGTGGAGCACATTAAAGAGTCAATCGCAAACAATGCAATATCTGAGGTGCTCTGTACAGCTGGTGCTGGAATGCAAGCCAAGACACACATCTGTATACTCAGGCCCATGCAGACATTCTGAGGAGCAGAATGACAGTTATTTTTAAAAAAGTTAACTACTCATCTTTGTTAATGCTCAGATAATGTTATTAATACTTAAGGTAACTAAATGATATACTGTTGAACATTATAAGTACTTTAGGTCTAACTATGAGTTAACCTGACAGAAAATATATTTCCTGACACAGCTTTTGTGATTATTTATAGTTTTTCAATGAGGATGTGGCTCCAGCTGATCATATCTTTGACATGTCAGCTTATACAGCATCATGTCACAGCTGTTAGTGCTCAGAGCTGACACATAGACACATAGACTTAGACACATAGACACATAGACATAGGCTTAGAATTCACTGGACAATACAGCACCAGAGTATTTCAATTAGCTAATATACAATTAACCAGGGAAATCCAGTTATCCTGCTCAGAGCTGCTTCTGGTCCATGGGACTGTACTGTCTGCTGTGCATTTTTATAATTTTACATTATTTATCAGGTAGAGCGAGTCAGAAATCAACTACTGCCTCATTGTTTATTTCTGATAAAGATGTGGACACAAATGGTGACAGACGAGAGGGCGTGTTCACCACAACAGCATTGTAACAACTGTCCCTCTTGTTCTTTTACGAGCAGTCTCTTGAGTTTTCTGTAATTTCACATTAAGTTACCTGCTTATGGCAGAGTATAGTTTTAAGTCATCCCCTGAATAAACCTCATAGGCTACAATACTGCCACTGTTACCTGTCTGTCACAGATGATTGCAGCAGGTGAGGCAGATGTGTATGGAAGTTGCTCCACAAGGAGCTGGGATTGCATGAGGTGGTTACTAACAAGAAAATCCATTAGGGGCAGGGCTTGTGTGGTCTCAATAGGTCATCTGACATCATGTGACTATCATGATGTGTGAAACCCAAATGGGGGCAGCAACTGAAAAGCAGAATGGACAAAATAGAGGAAAGCTTGTAACATGGTTTAGACAATATCACAAGAGAAAGATATAAACAGAAGATCAAACTGGATGTGATCCCTATATTATGAAGACAGGACTGAAGACTTGCCTGCTATCAATGGCATAGACATAATCAATTACCATTATCAATTCCCATTATCAATTCCCAGTGTCCTTCTACACCAAACAACAAATCAAAACTTATAAAAGTAAGGAAGCTTATGATATATATGTTTTGTGAAAGTTTGGTTCTACAGACTCTAAACAATGACTATTGTTTGGTAGCATCACATGAGCAATGCTGACATTAGCAACAAACATTCAATGCCATGGTGCCACTTGAGGGTAATAATGCGGTTGTTTACTTAACATAATTTAGGTGAACCACTCTCAAAGGTCTGGTAAAACGCCACTGAAGACATATAATCATTAAACAAGATGGTGAAGTCATTGCAGTTCATTGTAATTGCATGGCAAGCCAAGTTAACGTTATTTACGTTCACCTTAGTACTAGTACTAGTGCATGCCCGCAGATAAACTCTGCAAAATATAATTTTCTATTTTTGGTCTGTACGTCATATCTTAAATTTAGCATGTTATGGACCAAAGAATTGTGTTAGAAATGGTCAGCTACTGTCATTTCCTTTAGCATTATCATAAGGCTTTTCAGCTTTTCCTGCAGCTCCTCGAGCTTTAATGGACGTCTCCTCAACAAAATAAAAAACGAAAACTGTATGATGCCAGCACTGGTAAAAACCAGTTCAGTGTCCAAAGGAAATGCTACTCCGCTACATTGTACTACACTTGACTCGTTACTTTTTTATTCTACACATTAGATACGTTTTATTTTTGCCAGAGAGATGCCGTATGTGGATCTACCACATAACTGTGTTTCACCAATCAGAAGCAGCAACAATACTCAGAACTCTGTTTTATCTATCATACATAGCCATGCAGTCGCATGACCACACACAAAGTGTGGTGGCATAGTGGTGCGAACTCTTTACCCATAGCAGAACGGAAATATAAGAAAAAGGCAGAAGCAACTGTCGCCAATGCTAAAACTGAAGAGGATGAACACCCCTGGCCTCATCTACAAAGCATGTTTCCTTTACACACATTGTAAAAGAACATCTATATAATGTGTCTTTTCTGTCAAAACAAAGCAACATTTTAGAATCTAAAAACCCAACAAGCCTGCTGTGCCATTTGGAGGGAAAAAGTAAGATTTGGAAATGTGTGTTTCTTGTGATAGTTAAACAAACTGATGGATATTTCCTACCTATCAGAATGCACTTTCCTGCTTTTTACCCCATTTATACAGGTAGTAATGCAGACTGACGGATATTTTTCTTGCCTATCAGAATGTGCTAGACTGCTGTTTCCTCCATTTTTACAGACAGTAGTACTCACTAACATCTCACTTTCACTGGAAAAAAAAGAAACCTAAAATCTTCCTGTCAACTTTATAACACAAACATCACAAGGCGGCCTTGAAGAACCAAACTTTCAGCACTACTCTCTATTCGCACGATTACGCCTGGGAAAAAGGATTCTGAAGGATAATTAAACAATTCATGGATAGAATCACAGTATAACTAATGTAAACCTATTTCAATCATAGATCGAAAACCACTTCAAAAATATCATTATTTCTTTAGCCCTGACAGCCTGACAACAAGCTCACAAGATCACCAAATCAGCACCAACACCATGTAGACACGCCCAATCGACACAATCCAGTAACTACATAATACCACTATCTCTACCACTATCCACTTCATAACCTGGCAGCAGAAAGGAATTCACCCATGTTCACCACCTACAACACATTTTTACTGCTGAAAACGATTCAAAAAGTACCGACTTGGGGTTGAGCAATTCCACAAATACCAATGGTGTAAACCCATAATTAAATCAAAAATGAATGTAACTAGCCCACTACAGTTTCCCAAACTAACAGATGAGATTTTTTTTCTCTTTCCCTCGTTCCTCTCCCTCCTCTTTTCTCTGTTTCCCCTTTTTCTTCCCTCTGTCTTCCTCTACTGCTTACTAGGTGATTTACTTTTTGATCTCTCCATATAGCTTCCATTTTATTATCATTATTATGATAGTCATAATAGGATAAGAAAGCTCCAATAATAACCCCTGCAAAAAAAATTATATTGAGATAAAACAAGTGAGTAAGTCTTTAGAGGTAAGCGTTTACATTAACCACAAAACCACCATGACGCTTGACATTTATGTCAACAGAGACTAGACATTAATACTACTGGAGGCTGCACCATTTCTGTCTGTGACATTTCCTAGTTTAATAACATTTCCATTTGTATGAACATTTCAGTCTCTTATACACAGTAGGTACTGGACCTGGAGATTATTAGACTGTTATTAAAGGTGTTTTCACATCTGGGTCTGACCAGTCATAATGACCAAGTCACATTCATCAATGGTCTTTCTATATCTTCATTCATTCATCTTCTGAACCGCTTAGTCCCCGCAGGGGTCACGGGAGTGCTGGAGCCTATCCCAGCTGGCTTACGGGCAAGAGGCAGGGTACACCCTGGACAGGTCGGCAGTCCATCACAGGGCCACATATAGACAAACAACCATTCACACTCTCACTCACACCTACGGGCAATTTAGAGTCCCCAGGTAACCTGACTGCATGTCTTTGGA
>OMLM01000495.1:163077-187105 GCA_900302695.1 Helostoma temminkii
GACTCTGAATTGCCCGTTTGTGTGAGAGAGTGTGAATGGTTGTTTGTCCATCACAGGGCCACATATAGACAAACAACCATTCACACTCTCACTCACACCTACGGGCAATTTAGAGTCCCCAGGTAACCTGACTGCATGTCTTTGGACTGTGGGAGGAAGCTGGAGTGCCTGGAGAGAACCCACGCAAACACGGGGAGAACATGCAAACTCTCTTTCTATATCTTTTAAATATATATATATATATACATACTAAAGTTATAGGTACAGGGTTGAATATTCACTTAAATCTAAATCAGTGGTTTTAGCATTTCAGATGCCGTAAAAACTGTATAATGCAAAGTCCATAGTGGCTGGACTCACCATTTTAGAGGTATTCTGTAGTAATTGGCAATCAGCTTGCACACCTGTATGATGAAGCATGATCAGTGTTTTAGCCAGTTGTCTTTGGTCACCATGGTAACATATGCTGCATGGTTAACCCAGAGTAGTTCAGTAGATCAGAAAGTACTGACAAATCAGATCACTGAACAAACTGAGTGGAGCTTCACTTACGAGAAGTCTAATTTTAACATTTTGACACTCTGGCTCCTGGATCCCTACTGTACACTGATACTGGTGTAGCAGCAGATCTACGTCCACTGTACAAAGTGAATGTTTCATATGAATACAGTATTAATTAGTCAACCACTAGAACTGACTTGGATTATTCTAGTGTTATACACAATTCACATTGTGTAATGAAATGTACCAAAGGTGTTGCCGGAGTTATAAATGCTTATACAGCACAGTCAGGAAGATGGAGCCCTGTGCAGTCTCTGATGCTTCAGTAACTAGGTCACTGTATACCAAGTATGATAAAATATCTATATTTGTCTTATTGTCAACGTGTCTTAAAAAGAACAAATCCAGCACTGAATACCTTCTACTAACAAGTGTTGCATATTTGTGTGTGTTATTCTTCCTTCCATAGATCTTTTAACAATATGAAAACACTTCAATGAGCCACACTGTAACTCTGAATGACAAGTTCCTTCATTAACACGCCAGAAATACATACTATGTAGGAAATTAATGAAAATTGTTCCCAAGAAAATACATGCAAAAAAAAACTGAGAATATATCTGTGAGGAAGTGGCTTCAGAGAGTCACAGTTATGGGTCATGTGCTGATTGTTGCATGACAGTTCTACCAAGACAGCAGGTAAGACTAAGTGTTGTGGCCATTCTAAGTTAAATGGTGAACTAACATTAACCAAACTGCATTTAAATAAGTGTGGTTTTAGTGCACCATCACCTTACAGAAGCAGTTAAAGGAATTTGTGTTACACAAATATGATGTGTCACCATCACAGCAATAGACTGTGGGGTGGCACAGTTGCAGATTAATATAAAAAAGTAAAAATGTGAAAAATGAATGAAATAGATTAATAAATAAAGAAATGCAATAAAACAAAGACATAATGCATCTGCAGCCTCCCTGTCTGTTCCTGCTGGACACTAATGTCAGAGGTGATGGAGCATCAGCTCACCTAAACCCTCTGAAGGGATTCAGTGCCTCAAGGACTCTCACTAATATGAATTATTATTATTATTAAGACAACATAAGTGTTCATATGCTGTTGCCTTAAAAGCAGTTTTAAGTAGTTTGGAAAGTGTGTTGTAGGAAGCAAAGAAAAAAAATGCAGAACCCTATTTTTGACTCATTTTTACTTTTTTAAAACTAATTTCTAATTATTCGGTATGTAAATGCTAAATTGACAATTAAAAAGACATTTACATTTTTATATGATCCATTCATCATTAGACATTCATTAAACATCAAAACACTCGTTAAGTAAAATTACAAGTTGAACAAATGACTCATTTTTCTTTCAAATCTTCTCCCAAGAAATTCAGCTTCAGTCCAGACAGGTGGAATTCTGCAGTGTAGCTGCTCTGAAGTAACATTCAATGTGTTGTGCCGTTAAGCGCCACCTAAGTGGTCGTGTCATGTGGGTAACAGTGTCAGTTTAAACGAGCGCTCCCTTCACGCTGGGTTAGACCCCGTGTTGCCATGTTGCGGTAGCGCGCCCGTTAGAAATAATAAAGCGCTCCGTCTGTGAGCAGCGGCTGCGCGCTGCCCTGTGCCAAAAGGACTTCACCTCACCTCTCCTAGAGGAAATAACCACGGCTGTTCGCTCTGCTCCGCTGCATTCAGGCTAAGGTTAATCTCCTGAGGGCATCAATAAGGATTTGATATAAAGATGTCAGGACCAGGTGCGGGATGCAGGTGAGTCAAGTCTGACCAGGTTGAGTTCTTCCTCCCGCAGCGGGTGACTCTTGGCGGCGAGTGAAATATTTTTGATGAGTGTAGAGATGAGAAACATCAGAAAAGTTATGTAACGTGGGGATGTGCTGGTGCTCATCAGAGCTGCACCGCGCGGAGCTCAGTGTCGGCTCAGTGGGTCAGAGAGTGGCTGCTTTCATCCAGGCTCTAGACGGGTTTGTTTTGCGCTCTGGACCGAGGACCCACAAACACTGAGCCAACTTCAGAACCGGCAGTTTTTATTCAGCATGATCAGCTTTGGATCATCGATAGTGAATGTGATGCTCTGGCAGAGGCGGAGGATGATGCTGATGATTAACGTGATGACACTTAACCTGCTGTAGCCTCGGTTTGTTCAGTGGGGTTAGGGTGTGTGGGGCTACATGTGCAGCTGCTCCCAGCATCTTCATATGTCACCACAGCATTCCTGTGTGACGCTTATGCGTCTCTTTAGGTACCAGGAAGTGCTTTGCAAGTGCAAGTATTCATGTTCATTTTTATTAAGAGCTGGTTGGTGTGGATGTACCCCCCCTTAAAGCCGGGGTATGAGGGCTTCTGAGTACCTGAGAGTCAGCGAGCGGCTCGTCTCTTCCTGCAGGCTTTGGCACAGCCTTCTCCTGTTGAGAGCTCATTTCCCATGCTTTTCATGCCTGCAGTTAAAAAAAAAACCCTTTGATGTTTTCTCGCGATCAGCCCTGTGCATTCAAACCACTCTCTAGTATGTTAATGTTCTCTGATTGACTTATGAATCTTTTAATTAACCCACTTGTATGCGCGCCGCAACATTGTCCTCTGTGAAATGGCATCGGGGGGAAATGGAGCTGTGACAGGATGACATGCTGTCAGTGGGAATTTCAAAGTCAATGGCAGTTTTGTGCTTAAATGATAGTTGGTTTGATATTGTCTGCAACCTGAAATCCTAAAGTAGAGCTTGATACACTGGTGATCTGGTGATTAAGACTTCAGCTACACTATGCAATATTAATGACTCTGGAAGATATCAAAGGATGAACCTCAGAGATGCAATAGCCTGAAGTAAGCCTACATTAATAATGTGCTTAATTCCATCAGCAATGCAAGTGTTTCTTCAGTGCTTTCATGTTGAGCCTGGTGCCCAAATCAAAGCTGTATTATTTCACTTTCTCAGGATATACTTTGCTCTGATGTGGGCCTTGATTTCCTTTTTTCCCTCTGTCTTTTTAAAGTGCAGCCTCCACTCATTTGTGCACAGAAGAGTCACCACGATGCGACTTTGATAAGGTATAACATAAACCCTGCACATCTGCTTCTTGGATGTACTGTATGTAAAAGGTTCATGTGAAATGCTATTAGTCATGTGATTACCACTAACAGTCAGTAGGTGGCAAAATGCTCTCAGGGATAAGAGGAGATCTATCACAGTGCTGTGGAACATTCTGAAGGGCAGCTCAGCGCGGTCGGAGAGGACTGCTGACTTTCAAAGACAACGCTGTTGCTTCTCTTTCTCATCCCATTTAAGTCTTCTGAAGATGAAACTCAGGGCTCTTTAAAAGCAGATTTATTCTTACTACAGTGCTAGAATGTTCTTCACTGCAGTGTCAGAGAGTATAAGCTTCAAATGACTCAAGAGGAATAAGTTGTTGAATTCTAAGTGGTGTGGTGTGCTGTGTGTAAGAGGGTACATTAGGGTTATGGTGGAGCTCCAGTTAGATGGTTGGTAATGTTTGTACATCTGTAGCTGGTGGGGTGTGATTTGGTTCATTTTAAGTTTTGGTAAAACAATCTCTGCTCAGGGTCCATTTACAAATATCAGCTCTCAGAGCTTTACACACTACGTCTTGCTACACCAGGCAGTGCTCATCATCTAGCTAACACCATCCCTATGGTGAAGCACGGTGGTCAATTCTCAGCAGCAGACACGGGGTGATTGATCAGAATTGAGACAAGGATAAATGCAACCAAACCAGCTCCAGTGTGCATGAGACCTGAGACTGGTGACGGTCCTTGAGCGTGTTAACCAAAGAACCAAAGGCCACACTTAAATCCCAGAGTCCACTCTGATGGCACATCAGAATCTGCTAGGGAAACGGGATGAACTGTACAAACATAAATCATTTTTTCACTTCATTATAGTTTATTAAGCGTAGACTGACGGGCAACTATGGCAGTTAAAATTAAATTAACACAACAAAGTGTGCTGAAATTGAAGGTGTGTCCCTGAAATTCCTATTGAGGTAGTACAGTATCTAAACAAACAACTACTATATATATATATTAATATATAAATACAGATATTAATGTGTTGTAATGTGGTGTTGTGTGCTTTTAGTGTATTTTCAATACCAGTCAATAAGGACCCAAAACAAATGTTCTGCTGAAGTTATGTGTGCAGTAAATCAACTCTTTCTTTAAATGAAGGATGTCAATTGAATCAGCAGCAGCCAATCGTGTTTGGCAGATGGGGGGAAAGATTTGTTGTGCACATTATATCTGATAATCACATGCTGCTTTAAAGACTACTGTGGTTGAGAAGACAGCATATGTAATAGGAATTTTACCACACAAATAACAATGACAATCATAGCACAGTGATTTCTTTAGGTTATATATTCTGAAATCACAAACTCCAAAGTATTGAGGAGATAAACCCCCTTGTAGGGGTAATCTGTGTAGATGTAACAGCTACAAAATCCAAGTGTAACAAAAATATAATACAATCCTTAAATTTACATAACATACTATTTATAATAGGAATCAATTCTATGTCATATAAAATGAAGATACTGTATCACCTTGTGGTACAGTAGCTACCACACAGAAAAAGTGTGTGCGAGTGTTTCGGCCCCATGAGCCACTTGCTGCCTAATAAGTACCTCTGAGTGCTTAACATCTCAAGAAGAAGAGGACGTACAGAGGTGCCAGGAGCCAGATATTATGTCAGAAAGAGACTGTAATTGCTTGACTTATGTATGTTGTAGGTTGTTATTTGCCATCGTAAAGAGATGTTGTTTGGAGACATTCCCACTCTGTGCATTTAAGGACGGAAACTCTGGCAATGTGTGTCCCTTACACTGGAAAATGGTCGTGCTAGCAGAGACGTGCTGTTAGGTCTTGACTTTACTATGCAATGTGACTTGATATGATTTTTGTTGTGAATTAGCACTGCATGAATCAAACTGAATTGCTAGTCATTAGGAGCCTGTCCAACGGTACACTTGTTAAATGCGTTTCTCTTCTTAAGCAAAAGGCTGAACATTGCAGTTGCAGTAGTTGGCTAATTTTTCTACTTTAGATGAGTTTAGCCCTGTCGGTTCTCTGTGATGGAAAAGGTCAGTGACCGCTTGAAGTTATGATGATTAAAGTGTCACTTTTCCAAGGAAAATAATAAGGTTTTTAGAAAACACAAATCCTTGCTCTTAATCATAGAACAATAGAAGCATTAAGCATGATGTACTTCTGAGTAACTAGACATTTGTAGAGACTACTGAGACAGCTGAATGGACTGCTAATATAATATGCAAACCTTTCGTAATTAGCACAAAGCACAACTGAGGCTAATATGAATGCTAATAGTTTTGCAAATATTTGGCTGTAAACCAAAGTGTTATACAAAAGTTGACTCGATTATGACAGTAGATGAAAAATTAAGCCGATCACCAAAGTGTAGTTCATCCTGAGGAAAACTGAATATCTGTCTCCGATTTCATGGCAATTAAATGGAGACAAGGCTATCATCTGAAATGTTAAGTGGTGGAAGAATGGACCAACGGTGCCATCCTTTGAGTCACGCCACTTGAATGGCTAAAACGACAATATTATCATTAGAAATCTTAGTAATCTTAAAAAAAACCTTCCTGTTTCCATTAGTCTGCCTCTTTGTAGAATTGATGTGAACTCTTGCAGCAGCACTATGATAGCTGCAGGTAGCACATCGCCTAAAATACTGCCATGTCCCTTATCAAGAGCACTTTGATACTTGTTGTATTTGATTGTGCCGAACTAAAGGCCTTCAGGCCTCAAGGTTGAACTTGCATAGTCTACAGAAAGACAAGTCATCTGCTCTGATCAAGGACCAGAACAAGATATGGATGAAGGAACTCAGTCCTGATTCATTGTGATTGGCAAACAGGCAAACAAGGTTCTCAGCCTCTATAGTCCTGCAGACTGACCGGCCATTTCTCAGCTTAAAGGCACCTGTGTTCAGTGCTGTTGTTGCCTCTCATGAACTCACACTTTGTCATTTACTGTATATTACTTTGCTAATTGGATATTGTTATTATTACTATTATGCTATTGGTCTATTCTGTGTTATCTGTGTTGCCAGTTTGATGAACTTTGCTGCTTTAACATGTGAATTTCCCCTTCGGGGGATCAATAATGTATAAAGTGCATCTAATCCATCTATAATAGTTGACAAACCCCACAACCTCACATAACCTTAGCAGTTACTGCTAACAAGTTACAATGTTTTAAGTTCCACATTCCACAGAGTTAGTTAACTGAACTTAAGGAAAAAAAGGTCACTTAACTGTTTAGTCAGAAGGGCAGCCATGCAGCGTTCTGCGAGATTTCTCAGTTTAATTAATCAGTTCCTCATTTGATGTCCAGAATTTAATGCTCCAGATGTTGAAGTCATTTTGCATGAAAATCAATACAGAGACAACATCTGAGGCTGATTCTCGTAATTTTGTCTCTGCGGGTGGGGTCGGAATTTATAGAAAGCCAAAGAGGTCACAACTGATGTGACTTTCCCTGCCATTGGGTGTTTAATACCCTTTTTTGCCAGATGGTGCTTATAAATGAAAAGAAAACCAAATTACGATATATTTGACTTTCAGTATAAATAAAACACCAACCTTTATTATGATTGGAATTTTTGTTTCCATTTTTGTACAGAACATAGAAAACATAACAAAGTTTTAAACTGACAAAATGCACCACATTAACCATTTAAATACTTGGAAATTCACAATTTCAAGCTCATTCAGCCACAGAATTCCACAAAAAAGCAAGACATAACGCTTCAGACGGGATTTAGACATTCAAGGAATGTTGTCCCATTCTTGTCTGATATAAGATTCTAACTGTTCAACAGTCCTGATCTTCTTTATTGTATAAATTAAATCAACTTGGAAATTAGTAAAAAGCACATATTTACATTAAGTTGGCAAGAAAAGCTTCGTTGATTCCACTACATTCCTCTATGATATTTTACAGCATATCTGATAACATATTTGAACTGCTGCTAAAAACTGTTTCTAACCTTTCAGCATAAAAACAAGGTCAAAGACCTCTAAGTCTTTGAGGTTCAGTAATATGTAAAAGTTCTTACCTTACAGAAAAAGAAACTTTAAGTAGTGTTAGAAAGATTCTGATTCTCAACTACTTTCAAAGGTCATATCCCTAGTCAGACACAAATCATAGAACATTTGTTAAACAATATACATTATTAAAAGCTGCCTTAGTTTAGAAAGTTGAACTAACACTGTCTGGCGCATTACCTTGTTTTACCAAGCTACACAGTGTATTGTACTGGTAAGGTGATGCAGAGATGAAACAAGCCATACAGTACCATCTATCCATGCGCAATCATTTTTCTTTAAGATTGAAAAAACCTTAATAATCACAAAGGGATTATACACAGAAAATCAGCTCCTAATAAGGATATCACAAATAGCAGCAGTGCATCACGCTGTATTATCTACTACAAGCGATAGCATAATTAAACACCTATGGTGAAGGAAAGCAGTAAATGAGTAAGATGGACTATGTAATACAGAGAGTCAGGGAGTAGAGGGGTGAGAAAAAAAGGAGACAAGATTATAAAGAAGCCTTTGATGCTGAGCCTGGCTATGGGAATCCTAGTGTGCCTTCAGGGGAAAGCTCCTCTCGCACAACATCAATAATGAATGAAAGATATCTTGTTCAGTGGAAGACTGAACTTAACTGGCATACTGATTTGTTACCGTGAACCTTATGTAAAAATTGCATCAGGGTGTTTTCTATGCTTCATTAGCCAGATAAGGAGTTGTCACCGATGACAACAGTAGAATGGGTGGGTACCGAAACAATAACCCACAAAGCAGAGGACACTTTGTGTGCCTTACTGAATTCATTGTTTAGAATCATCTTCACTGATGTTTTCTGTGGGACAGTACATCTGTGTTGATAAAACCTCTTTCTATCTTGAATAATTATAGTATTTCATGAGCACATGATTTCAACCAGACTTTATTTTGCTGTGTTACTGCCAGAATCAGTGTTGTCAACTGCCATTCCCCCTAAACAGGTGATCATGACATCTGCGCCAACTGAACAAATAATGTGGTACCTGATGTACACTGCTCTGAGATAATGTTTTAATGGGAGCTCCCTGAATCTCCCTGTACTTGCATCACAACAAAATCATTTGTCAATTATATGCAGCAGAATGCTGCAGTGACGAGCCTGGAGGGCAGTTCAGCATGCTGATGTGGACAAAACATAGTAGAATACAGTAAAGAAAGTGTGTACTATAACTTAATGTACTTCATCAGATCTCTGTATACAATATGTCTGAAGTGGATCTTAGTGATTGCTTGAAATGTTGTTGTGCATCTCTACAGTATAGTAACAGCAAAACAAAGCAGGAATGAAATGCAAAAATTTTTAAAATATTAAAATAATTTTCCAAATGTCAGCTCAAATATGCAACGTTTGGTTTGTCCAACTGAGTTCATAGTTTTAGTCCTTTATTAGGAACCTCTACTGACCCTCTTAATGAAATGATTAGATTATCCCGCATTTCCTCTGCTGATGAATAAAGCACACAGTGACTGAGCACCATCCTGTTCCTATGCTGCTGGCTCCAGAGGCTACATAAATAAACTGTAGCTTTAATCCAACCCTAAATGTTGCAGGTGGGTGCAACTGTGTACTTCATGCAGAAACACAGGACCTTTTATGGACTGGTGACTGTCAGAAACAATGTCCAGTTACTAGGGATCCTCTGGAAAGTGACAGAGTGGATAGAGCATCAAGGGACACAAGATTTTTTTTATGTGAATTGTTCTTCATAATCTCAGTTTATGTTTTAGAACTTGATATTGTTTAATATAAACAGCCATGATCACAACACTGAAGCTTAATATGGCCAGAGCGGTGCCATGGTTTGTTTAGAATAACAAACCACTTATAGGTTAAAGTAAAGGAAAAATAATTAAATATACTTTTAACTTTTCAGAGAACAAAGTCTGGTTATATCAACAAAGGACCAAAATCAACCATGAAGCTTTGTGTGTATCCAGCTCCATCATATCTAACTAATGTTAAAAACAAATGTCATGACTGGGCTCCCCACAATATTTTCTTCTTTGACCATCACTTTGACATCCACAGCAGCACAGACACTGTAAAACCACCCACAGACCAGCACTACTCTGGGGCATCGTGCATCTCCAAACCACACACTTTACCATGAGGGCTTATTGATTCTTTAAGCTATTTAAGCTGTGGGAGGAACACAGTGATTTTAATGAATTAATCACATGTTCAGTTCCTTTACAAAACTGTCCATGAAATGATTATGAGCCAGTCTGCTGTATCTAAGAAGTGAAGCCAAGCTGACGATTATTCACTGTGATGTTGATGTTCGATGTTGAAGCGCAGAGCCTTTCATGTGCCTCACTTCCTGGCTTATAACTATTTTAACAGGGAGGAGAACTGGGATTTCTCTGCAGCAGAAGTTATTTGAAGGGCATGATAGTCTACTTTAAATACTGTTTTAATTTGCAATGCAAATTAGTCCCATCGTTCTCATATGAATAATCCTCTCGGTTACCTAATACTCTGGCATCATCATGCTCTGTAATGTGTCTGTCGCAGGCTTGCTGCTGTGGTAAAGCACTCGTACTCTTTGTCAGTCCCTGCTCACTTGGTGCAGCTGAGCTAATAGGTCAAACAGCATGTACACATGCAGTGTTTGTTTTACACCTTCTCACTGCTCAGCACGACCGAAGTTTCTCAGCTCAGGGAAGGTCACTTGTGCTAAATACTGAGGTGATGTTCAGACTGAATCTAATGTTATTGCATATACGCAGCACCGGCTGGACCCAAGTGCAAATTGCAACATTACAATACACCCAGATAATTAGGAAGCTATTGTCTACATTATAGCCTTGATACATTTGATCCAGAACAAAAAGCACACAACTCATCTAATTAATCACCTGTGACCAATAATAAATCAAAATAAATATACAGACTGCCGAATAATACACAACCATCAAGACGACTTGTTCTCAAATTGTCGTATTATAATATGCAGTTATTTTTAATTCTTATTTAAACACTGCTGCATTGAAATGAGAGAGTTTAGATCATGGTTTGGTGACTGTGTCTGTTGTTGGAGCCCATTGTAACGAACTTTAACACATAGATGTACTATGAAGTATAACTCAATCCTTCAGCCCTCTCTCACAGCAATCAGCTGTGACATTCAGCACTCAGCTAATGTTTGAATATGCAGTGGAGCTGATATGTCTCAGCTCTAGGTTGAAGTTCAGTTCCCATCTTAAGATAAATAAGTAACTACTTACTATGTGATTTTAACACAGTGAATATAATGTGGATTTATGAGATTTGCAAATCAATGCATTCTGTTTTAGGTACTTTACAGTGCCCCGACTTTTTAGATTAATCTAACTTTGGAATCACTGAAAATGATTGTCATGTTGAAACATGTCTGTGGTGCAGGCATATTTTCAGCTACATTTTTCAAATATATAAATATATATATTCATACCCATTTTTGTCTCCACAAACACAAATGCATGAAGTTATGATCCATGTTGCAGAAGCAGTGCACTTGACAAACAATAGAATCTTTTGTAAAGTTTCTACAAGGTAGTTTATCCAACTCAGCAGTGAACTTTTTCCTGCTGTCGATGCCGTCTCCACATGGAAGAGTACGGGTGGAGGTTCTCCTTCCACTGCAGGAACGGTGCTGTCAGACTTTCTGAAATGTGGATTTATATTTGACATAATGGTTAAAAAGTGCAGTGCCATAGTTCTAATGGTGGCAGAGGCAAGAATTCTCTTACTCTTAGCATCCTTTTCAAGCCTCATCTTCCTATCACTCCTTGTTCTGTCTCATTCCTCACTTCTTAAGTGAGTTTATTTTTTCTTTCTGGACTTTTCTGAAGGTAAACCAATCACACAAGAAAGATGTGTTCAGAAACACTCGACAGAGACTTGTACATAGCCCTAATGAACTGCACTTCAGTCTAGTTAACAACAGAAAAGTTCTTCATGAGTTCGATCTTGTTTCACAATCGTCTGGTATTTTCTGCAGCTCTCAAAGACACCACAAGCTACCCTTAACTCTATACATTAAAGAACTCTTCACTTAACAATATTCTTTGTTCTATATTCAATCATATTTGGACAGCTAGACAGTGTTTTTCACAATCGATGTCTGCAAATCCGGAGTTACCGTAAAGAACCCACACAAACACGGGGAGAACATGCAAACTCCACACAGAAAGACCCTGGCCGACCCCGGGAATCGAACCCAGGACCTTCTTGCTGTACCATGCCGCCCATTAATGCACTTCAGGAGAGGTTTCTACTTCTATCTTTGTTCTGCGGTTGTAGCTTGATGTTGTATTACAGTTCACTTGAATATCTGAAGGCGCTGATAGGTGATTTTATGATTAGACTTTAGAATAGACTTTTCAAATATAATAAGTTGTATTGCGCAAATTGCATTACTGTTAGCCATGGAAACAGAGAGTGTGTGTGTGAGTTTATGTTTAGTCTTTGCCCTATAGTTGGAGACTTGTTTTATTTACTTCACTTGACTTACAGTATGATGGAGCGGAGAGTATTGATGTAAGCATTATGTAACTGTCTTGTATAACTACAACTTGCAAAGTGCTGTTTTTTGTTGAAAATATACAGTGTGACTGTGTAGTTCTTCCTGAGGGCACCAAAATTAAGCTTAAATAAGAATCCAGTCTATGGTCCATTTCCTCTTCATCCTTCATTTGTAATGAGCGAATACTTCCCTAACAGTTGTCTACAGAAATGTCCGACTGTCAGCTTTATTGGCCAGATATGCTAACACACACAAGACATTTGCTTTTGTTCGTTGGTTACTTTCAAGGGCAGTGCATAATAAGTTCAACAGAAAACAAAATACAGACAAAAGATGTAGGAAGAAGCTTCCACACATTCTGAGCACTTGTTGGTTACATTCTGTTCATCTGGGGTCCAACTCATGCTAAACCATTTATGTTGGGTTTAGGTTGAGTGGTTATGGAGGCCAGGTCATCTGATGGAGCACTTCATGATCTACTTCTTGTTCAAACGGTGCTATAGTTGTGTTTCGGTCTTCGTTTTGTTGGAAAAACAGATCATGGTTCATCTAAGCTCACACCAGATGCAATGTCATGTCATTGTAGAACGTTATTGTAGCCACGCTGCTGCATAAACTCTGAATAAACAGTGTCATCAGCAAAATGGCAGTAGAGCAGTTGGTAGAGTGGTTCGCAGCCCGGCTCCTCCTGGCCATATGTCGAAGTGTCCCTGGCCAAGACACTGAAGTCCACAAAACAAAAAAATGTTTGTGGCAAATGTAATTATTATGCTGTCAGGCAATGTATTATGTGAATAAATGAAACCTAAAATTAATTAATAGTAAGCAAATCGAAAAGAGGGGTGTTGGAGGGATGCACTGACAAGCTGCAGACCTAAGATCGATTGATAAATATCGATAGTTATAGATAAATATCAATAGATATGAATAAAAGGCTTCTCTAGATATGAAATACATTCAGTTTCGTTTAACATGGTTTTGTTTTGTTTCTTTTGTTTAGTATGAATTTCTATGTATGTTACTTTGTAGTTTGATGATCAACTTTTCAGCGACACTCATAAGGCAGGTGTGTCCTTGTGTGTTCAGTCACTCAGATACCTTCTCAGATGAGGGTGAAGCGGAGGAAGACGAAGTGAATTTGTATCTTTCAGCTTCTGATTTCCTCACCATAACTGATCCAGGTTGTTTTTGTCTTATGTGCTTGGTTTCAGCAGCTTCAGCACACAAGCACATACATAACACAATTTCCATGATTTGGGTTTGTATTTGCAGATGCAGCTCGCGGCAGTGTGTGCTGTACAGGATGTAGCGTGTTTCTGTGTTTACTGTTGGTGAGTGATGATTCACCTCTCACTGAACCTTCACAGTCGATGGTTGCCAGAGTGGCTGTTGGCAAATTCACCGGCACACTGAGCCAAGCGTTTGTACCCCTCCACTGTGTCTGGCGAGGGGGATGTCCTGGCATCTCGCCTCCTCCCTCCCTCTGCTCCTCAAAGACGACAATGATAAGAGGGGAAGCGGGGGAGGGGCGCGAAAATCCTCCTAAGATTCTCTGGCTTCTGGAGCCACAGCCATTCAATGTGTTCCTGAAAAATGTCCCCACTGAAGATGAGCACTGTATAAACAATCATCGCCCTGGTATTTAACTGTCACTCTGGGTTATTTATGCTCCATGCGCACGGCATTCCTGAGATTATTTTTGGGAAGTTTGCAGAAATGGTTGCTGGTTCAACATAAGGACACGACTCTGTGCTCCACCCTGTCCTCCTCGAGACTCTCCTTCCTGCTCGCCTTCCCTCTCTCTTCCTGTTGGGACACAGTGGCCCAGGTCATGCCCCAGTGGCTCAGTTAGCTTCATCACCCTCTGTGACTGCTGACATAGAGCACTGTGACTGCACAAGAACTCCTAGTTTCAATCATATCAGTTCTTCAGCAGTTTACTGCTGTTAACATTTAAACCTTGTGAAGCATGAAAAATGTAGGAAAAGTGATGTGACACAAAATAACTGATAGATTACAAGTCAAACGTTTGGACACACCTACTCCTTCAGCAATTGTTTTTTATTTTTTATTATTTTCAACATTGTCCATTAATACTAAAGACATCCAAACAATGCAAGAACGTTGGTAAACAAAACAATATAAACAACCCAGAATGCATTTCATATTGTACATACCAAAGTAAAAAAAAAAGAAAAACCTAAAATAAAGTAAAGTAAAGTGTCCATCAGTCCATCTTTACATTAGGAAATGACTGAAAAATCTCAGGAACTTTGAATGTAACCTAAGTGCTCTCGCTGAAACCATGAAATGCTGAAACTGGCTCCAATGAGGACTACAGGAAAGGAAGATCAAGAGCTACCTCTGCTGCATAGGATAAGTTTATTATTATGCCTTAGAGACCACAGATTTATGGCACCTCAGATTACCCAGATTGCCCACATAAATACTTAATACATATTTCAACATCCACTGTTCACTGGATAGTTTGTGATTCAGGCCTTCATACCACAGAAAAAAACTACTTGGGATGAGCAACAACAACAAGAAGAGACTTGCTTGGGCCAAGAAATGCAAGCAGTGGACATTAGATCAGTGGAAAACTGTCCCTGAGTCAAAATCTGCGATTTTTTGGTTCTAACTGTCTTTGTTGAATGTAGAGAGGAGGAACAGACAGTACCTGGATGTTCCCCACTGTGAAGTATGGAGGAGGAGGTGTGGTGGTGTGGTGGTGCTTTGCTGACACTGTTGGTGAAATAGTCAAAAGTGAGGGTACATTTAACTAGCATGGAAAAAGCACAACACTTCTACTGCCACTTTCTTTCTATGCTTGTCATTAGACCAACCATGGACCTGATGTTTTCCAAGACAGACCCAAAACTATCAGTGCTGCATTTATGTTCAACCTCGTGTTCGTGATGCAGTTTAGCCTTGTGGATTGTGGTTTACTGTTATAATAAACCTTAATCTCCTTTCCAGGACTTTCCTCTCAGCTTTTCCTTACAGTAAGATATCATAAGCTGACTGCATCTGTCAGCTCATCTATGTCGCTGGTAGATTCTATAAATTCATCCCACACAGTACTACCTGAACAGCCTTGAAATGTCAGCAATGCTTTATCTGGCCAGACTTTTACTTTTCTGGTGGTCACCTTTATCCTCTGTAGATAGGGATAAGGTGCAGACAGTTGTGATCTGCAGGGCCCAGCAATGAAAGAGGTATAGATTTATATCTAACATTGTGCCCTTCCTAGCACAGCAGGACACATGTTGCTAAATGTTTTGCCCAAGGAGCAGTGGTTAAAGTCTCCTGTAATAAAATCAGGGGTGTTGGGGTACAGTGACTGAAGCCTCTGAACTGTTTCTAGGTTGAGCCCCTAGACAGTGTTTGCGTTCTCCATAAACCACAGTCACTAATATTTATTAAAGCCTCTTGATCTGTGCATAATGGAACACCAAAGCCTTCGATGGACATGGTGGAGTCCTTCACTCAGAGCGAGGTCCTAAGTCCAGCATACATGTGTCCTTGAAAACGTGCTGGTAGTTGATATAAGCCTTGAGTTCTTCGGTTTTGCAGGTAAGTATGTGACAAAGGCCACAACCTCCCCCTCACCTCTCCCGTTTCTGAGGTTCAACTTGGTGGTGTGAACATGAACTGAAATGGAAAAAAGTGTGCCCACTAATTCTGTGCTAAAATAACATTTTAACAATTAAAAGCCAATACAAATGGATAAGTAAACTATTTCTCTAGACTAAATGAACATCTATATTATTTGTCCCCACCCTCTCATAAGGCCCATGGAGACTGTAGTTGAAAGAGCGCCATCAAGACACCAGGCATCTGCTGAAACTGCAGATCTTTGGCCTTCTGCTTATCTTATGTTGAATAACATATGTTGTTCTGAGTTTTATGTTGATCTGAGTTTAATCTTTATCATAACGATTTCACATATGAATTTTTATTGTTGAAATCCAATTTAGTCAGTATTAAGTAGCGAGGGAAGCACTATTGTTAATTAGGCTCGGCCATTTCACTCTCTGTAAATGCACATTTCTGGCCCGGGGGAAACATTCCTGACATTCCAGTTTAGTTTTAGACCAAACCCCGGAAGGCGAGGACTCGTCTGTCTGTCTTTTGCCATGGTGAGTGTGTTGAGATCTCAGTCCTGCCCTGTGAGTGCTGTTAGTCCTCCAGATCATGTAGGATTAGGGTTTGATGATGTACACGTACATCTACATAACAATTGTTAGTTAAAGATTCTATCTATCTATCTATCCACACACACACGCACACACACACACACACTTTATTTGGTACCCCTGTAAAATTCAATGCAATCCAATCCAGTCGCTCTGCTGTGAATTCTACTTTTACAAAGTTTTAATTTCTCAAATTTAATTTAGAACTGTCTGAAAGATGATAATTGTACTATATGTTTCCTTATTGATGTCATAGTGGGTGGTGGAATCATACTGGAATGCATTAAACCCTATTTAAAATTATTGAATGGGGCAAAAACATTAGATACAACCTCTTAATATAATGCACTGGAAGTACAAACCTCTCATTGTAGGTACCAACGGTGATATTGAAAATTCGTACTAGTGGCTCGACGTTGCTGTTCCTGTTCCTTTTGCACATGCCTGGAGAAATGAAAATGGAGCAAACATGAAAAAGTATAAAAACATGCATTTCCAAACATACTGATGTTTTCTACAGCTCATCTACATCTTTGGGCTACATGTTGAGCTTTCTTATGTACACTGGTTCAGGGCTTATTTTGGCTAATCTGCCAATCTCAACCTTTTGGCTAAGCTTCTTTCTGCTTTCATGAATAAGCCAGTTAAAATTCCATAGTACATAGAATTCCTTTTTTCGCCTGGCTCACAGATGAAGGTGAAAGATATTTTGATGTATGTTGTACCAATGTATGTTGTTAATGTCATATCATGACACTTAACCTCTGTAAAACTTTTATTCAGCTGGTTAACATCAGCTGTTATTCATTTATCTGGTTAGGACAGACAGGTAACCAGTGTGGTTTGTACCTATCTAACTGTCTCCAAAAATTACGTTTCTATTAAAAATAAATTCTAAATTGCAGCCATTTTATAGGAATGTAATCTGATTAAAAAGTATATTATGTTTCCATAAACATGGTGAGGATATGCAGACAATTAGTGTAGTTTTGACAACAATCATTAACATTTTTTTTGGTATAATATATCGCGTACAGCTGCTTTAAAACTCACAATTGTAGTGGGTTGCATAGGAATGCGCTCCACTTGTACAGTATAATGTATCTGCACAGATGTTACCATACAAAACCAACCAGATTCACATCTCTTTCACCTCTTCAACACTTCACTTCTTTACCGTGCTTCTGTCACATTTCATCCATGTCACGTCAGAACTGATGGAATCCATCACCTCTCTCGAGGCTTCTGACCTGGTCTAGACAGTCCAGTCACGTCCGCGTGCCCTCAGAGCTGTCTTAAACACTGCACAGATCATCTGGTCTCAGCTGCTTTGATCTCGCAGACACAAGCAGCGGCTTCTCACAGGCAAAATCCATACTAGGGCTTTTGGACTTCACAATGCCGAACCAATCTAGCAAATGATGCCGGGATATGAGGAGCCTTTCAAATGGTGGTTTGATTTCCACCTCTTTAGTGAGATGGATTCCACTGAGGCCTCCAAAGAAAGAAAAGAAAAAAAAGAGACTATTGCTGACTGGGCAGCCAACAGAATACAAATGGCTACTTTCATATCTGGTCCTGCAGAAACATCTTTGACAACAGGTTTGTATTTCTTTTTTTCTTTTTCTTTTTCTTTTTGTCTGTGTCCTGAGGAGGATACGATTGGATGTGGTGCAAGATTACTGATCTTTGTCATTACTGTCATTAAAAATATGTTGTAATAAGACCCAACAGAAAACAGACGATAAATAAAAACACGGGAAGATATGCAACAATATGCACAAAAATGTGTAGTATGGCATTTTGTTAATATATAAAACAACTGTAGATGCAGAAATTTGATTTGCTTATTTTTCAATATTGTACAATAATACTGAAGACGTCCAAAACGTGACAAGAATATGTATGGAATTAAGTTATAAGCAAAAACGTGCTTAACCCAGAATATGTGTTACACATTTTGCTTCAATGACAGCTTTACAAACCCTTGACATTCTTCATTCTTGGTACTGAGAACTTGTTGGCTGCTTTTCCTTCACTCTATGGTCCAGCTAATCCCAAAACCAATTGGATTTGGTGCCTGTGGAGGCCAGGTCATGTGATGAAGCAGTCCATCACTCTCCTTCTTGGACAAATAGCTCTTACATAACCCAGAGGTGTTTGGGGTCATTGTCCTGTTGGAAAATAAATGATGGCACCACTAAGTTCAAAGCAGATGGGATGGCATTAAGCAGCAAAGTGCTGCGGCAGCCATGTTGGTTAACTGTGATGATTGTTCCACTATCCTGTGTGGTCAGTTCTAAGCCAATGGTTAGAAAGAGTAAAAATAAATGTCTTATTGTTAGTGTCATATTGTATTTTTCTATGTTTTGTTACCTGTTAGTTTTCTTAGAAGGTTTTACTACATTTGCTACCTAATATATGGCTGACATCAGTGTCACAAATCTAACATGGACCTCTTAATTATCACCGCCTCATTATACAAACTGATAAAGTTTCATTTAAAGTGTGTCTTGTTAAATCCACATGCACTTTAATACATTATAGCACTCATATGTGCTATAATGCATTATAGTACATACATTTCCACTAGCCAGACCACAAGTATGACAGACATATGATCATATGATTATATATGACAATGTAAGTAACTATTTACTGATGTACAGTAGCAAAGTTCAGAATATAGAGCAGGGATGGTTGGAAAACAAGCAGGACTGTGGCTCTTGTGAACCAGGGTTAGAGACACCAGGAGTGGCCATTCAGATTTCTGCTTTGCTGTTATCTTCACATGCCTTAAGGTCATTTTTTTCCTGGGGACTGTTGCAGCCTAAAATGCCTGATGACAGCTTTTCAAAAAAAATATGATGCGTGTTGCAACCTTTAGCTGTTTTTAGAGACTGTAAAATTTTGTCTGTTGCAAGTGCAGCTGAAGTGTAGCTGAAAAATTATGAAATTATAAATATGATCCCACTGAGTATGTGTTGTATATACCCTAGTTTGTACTGTGAAAGTTCTTTTGACCTTGTTGCTGTTTCTTCGATTTTCACTACTCACACTGAGTCAGACAAATTTAATGTGGTGCATTGATCAAGTCAGGATTAGAATAAACATCCCTCTCCTGTCCCGTCACTCTACAGCATTCTCTCATCCTCACACACATACACACACAAACAAACAGAAATGCTGATTAATTGTATGTTGCAGCAGATGATAGATGGTGACCTCTGTTTTGCCTTTGCAGTTGCCATTGTCCCACGATATGAAGGATGGACATGAGAACACAGACCAATGATCTTTTTCTCATCCAGCCCAAAGCCTGAGTCTGAATAATTGAATTTGTATCAACTAAAGCTGCATTTGTCATAGCTGGTACAGTATGTGCTCGCAGGCTCTTTACCCAGCATGCCTTGCTCTATACGCTTTGATTTACCATGTTCAGTGCAGGTTTGAAGAGTTTTTGCTGCTAGGACGATGGTATTTCACAGTGCTTGCTTCAAAATGTAATGAAACATCCATGTAGGCGAACTAGGCAATTGCCTTGAGCGGCACTTTGGCAGGGGCAACAAAATGTGGGCACAAAAAGAAAAAGAAAGTGCTGATGAATGCATGAATCACGCTGCTCACGGAGTGCTCACATCTGAGCAGGTCTGTTCAAATAGATGAACCCTTGAGTTTTTCTCTGCCGATCTCTATGTTGATCTTTGATAGAGACAGACGTGATGCCAGAACATTTTGGACACAGCTTTTTTTTTACATTATGTTCTACTACAGTTTCACCTAAATACTTCTCACAACATGAGCATGGGTATGGCCAAGCCAGAACACAGAGAGCAAGGAGCGAAAGTTCTCAATGCTCCACTCTGACACTTTGGTGCACAGAAGATCTGCCCATTAGCGTGGGTGTGTCGGTGTGATGATCAAGTGGGAGCACAATTTATAACTATAACATGATGTGATTACGGATGACTTTTACCTGTGGACTAGATGCACAAATATTTAATTTTCAGTGCCACATGGTTAGATACAGTCAGAAAATCTGGCGCAAGCTTGTGCCACACACTGTTGTGTTATCACCAGCAGACGCAGGAGTTCAGTTAACACTCACTATGTGTAGAGCTGGTGTAACAGCAGTTTTCATATACTGGCGGGGACACATTCCCTGGTCCACCGAGAATATTTTGCAATTGGCCCACCCCGACCCAGCCTTTATAAATAATGACTGATGACATACTGCATTCTAAATGACTGAAATGATCTAGCTGTAAGTATAAAAATAGGAGACTGAAGGAAGAGGTAAAAACACATGTTTAGTCTTTGTGTGCTCCTAGTAGGATGGAAATAGAAGGATGACATAATAGTTTTTAGTTGCAGAACTGCATGTGGTGGACTTGGATTTTGTGTGAAGCAGTGCAAGTGCTTGCCCATGAATTCACTACAAAAAGAAGTACCACTTCATGTTTTTAGTGTTTGAACTACTAAGTACGTGCTCTGAAATATACTTACACTTAAGTCACGTGTGATAATTAATGCCCTCAATAAACTGAAGCTATGTTGTAAAGAAGAATGAGACAAAATTCCTCCACAAAGATGTGAGAGACTGATAAAGTCATACAGGAAATGATTCTTTAAGTTATTGCTGCTAAAGGTTAATCTACCTGGTGAATTAATATTGCTTATGTTTTTTTTCTTTCTGACTTCATTTTTGTTAAATAAATCATGGCATGGAGGAACAAACATATATGTATTGTTCACCTAAGAATATATGTAGCTAATACTAAGACCCGCTATTATCAGAAGATTTTTTTTTATTATTATGTTTTTACACACACACACAAACTAGGGGGCACTAGTGTAGATTAGTGTAGATTGTATTTTGGGGGACAGAAGTTGGCCCCTTCAGGGACAGTAGAAAGTGTAGGCCATCATTACCTGCAGTATCACCTCCAGGTATCAGTATCTGGTTGAGGCAACAAAATGCACAGGCAACTGATCGGTCGGAGAGAAGCAATACTACCATAACCACGGTTGTCTTTTTCCCAAAGACCCCCTCGATTTTTCAGCAGTCTCTCTGAAAACTTGCCTTCTCCTTGCTGTGGCAAAAAACACATATAAAGAAACAACAGCATTCAACAGCTTTGTTGTTCCTGTTAGGATTGCTATATTTACAGTGGAAAATGCTTCTATTGTCAAAAGTGAGAAGAGTTGAGACAGTACCATGTTCTTCTGGGTAACTACAAGGGTCATAATTCTTTATGGTTTGTTATCATGAGTGATGTTACAAGAAAAGTTAATACAAAAGTGTTAAGAAGTGCAGCTTTAAAGCCTTGAAACTCTTATATACCATTTTAATAAATCAACACTGTTTCTTCAGTTTTTAAAAGCAGCAGGCATGAGACACTGTAAAGGATGTAAATATCTAGTGGTTTTCCAGTTATCCAACCTTTCTCTAAATAATAACAGTAATAATTGGTCCTTTATTGATCCCCTTGGGGAAATTGTTGTTTGGACAGCTGCATGTATAGAACAGCAATACTACTGGGTTTTGGTGTCTTGTCCAAGGACACCTCAGCATGTAGCCACGAAGGACCGGAAATCAACCTGCTAACCCTGGGTTACCCTGCCGTACCAATTGAGCTACATACGTCTTCCAGTCACGCTCAGATAAATGCTCCCCCTCAGCACTTGGCTTCCACATTCTCCCTCTGATCCAGGCACCTTGTGGCTTAAAATGAGATATTCATCCCTGTGTGTTTGCACAGCTGCTCTTTCATGATGAGAACATGCCTAGTAAAAATAGACAAGAGGTTGTGGTGCCGAGATCCCACCTGGCACCGCAACCTCCTGAACCTGTTGCTTGAAGATTTCAAGGGCTCGCCTCAAGACAGAGCCCACATCTGCTAACGTACATTCAGAATTCCCCCCACGCTGGTCATCAACACCGAGAGTAACAAGTGGAGTGATTTGATGATGTCTGATGAAAGAGGGTTGCAATATCCAAATCATGTGGAGCGTGCTGTATTAGATGAAGCCAGCTCTATTTGCTGTTTAAAGCAATGGCGGCAGTTGTAGTGATGTGTCCTCGGGGTAAGTCTTTATATGTCCATTGGTGGCTTAAAACCAATTTAAGTCTTATCTAGTTTGAATTATTGACCCTTACAACAACTGCTGCAGCTTGTGGAAGTACCTAACTATGGATTATTTCTGTCACTCATTCATTTTTATAGCACTGACGATCAAAAGGAAGCAATAGCATAGTGTGTTTAGAAGAGCAGATAACTGTGGTATGACTGCAGCAGAATGTTCTACAGAAATGGGCAGTAGTTGTATTTGTTTTATGGTCCCAGGAGTAGCTGTGTATAAAGCTTAGTTAATTGACAAAAATAGCTCAGTGTGTAGTGATGGTGTCATTTTTTATCTTAGCCAGAGCCACAAAGTTTGGGTTTTTGGTCTGCAGTTACAGTATAAGTACAAACAGCATTTGTACATGAATACAACATTCAGTCGCATCCTGGCTGCTTCAAGCTAAAGTTATCATTAGCTTCATGGACTGCTTCATAATGGTTAATCTCTCCTACAGTATGTGCTATGGCCGGACATCATCTTGATAAACCGTCAGTGATCCGATGCATTAAAGATACATGTGCAGGAACTTGCGACTGATTCAACACAGTGCAATTCAGTGCAATATCATGTGACTGGACAATGCAAAGGAGCGATGCTATGAAGTTCAAGGAGTCAGATTGTTTCCCAACTAAATAAAATTAAGACCTTTACCAAACTGGCCTTTTTTCAAGTGCTGTCTTTATGTGCACAGTTACAGTACAGTAAACTCACTGTAGCTCAATCACAGAAATAAATAAATACTGTGAAATATATATACTATTACAAACTGTGGTCAACTGTTTATGAACAATAAAACAGTTATTAATTAAATGTCTATCATACCTGCTTACAAAAGGAAAATATGTAAACTAATGGAGATGTTAGCAGTTGTGTGAGAAAAAACGTAGTAGACTGAGTAGTACTTACTTAATAGACACGTGGGTACTGACAGGTGCCTCCACGATCACATTGTGTAGCATCTTCAGGTGAGTTATAAGCTTAGTTATAACAACTGAATACTTTGCAGCAGCACGACACAGTTTGTTAATTGAACCTGACACATCAAGTTTCCCGTCTCTCTTTTAAAGCCTTTAGTGTTCTCAGTTTGATTTGTAGTCCACATGTGAGTACACACTCTGCTTGTTTGTTGTATTCAACTGTGGTGTGCATACAATAGTATACATCTGCAGCGCACATTAACATAAGTAAATGTAATTAAGAAGGAACAAAAGGATCAAAATACCAAAATAATTGACTCAGTCACATTCTAAATAAATGCATAAACAGCTGATAATAATCAATGCAGATAAGTAATATCTGATGAATCTTGATTCACGGCAGCTCTACAGTGCACTCGCATGTTTGTGTATTGACACTAAAGGGTTCATTTTCCCAGTATGTACATGTTTAGCACACTAGCATTGTATAATAGTTTCCATATTGTGTTGCACAGTAAAAAGTCCTGCAGAAATAACTGGCCTTCTCTGATTGGCTGCCAGACTGTTTAATGAGTCTGGCTCGTTTAATTCTTTAACAGCACCTTTTCACATTATAAGTTTTGGAGAATATTTAAGCAAAAATGTTC
>OMLM01000495.1:187125-200402 GCA_900302695.1 Helostoma temminkii
TATTAATATTTTAATAATAATAATAATAATAATAATAATAATAATAATAATAATAAACAAACTGGTTTATTCTTTTACATTTGCACTTTTTAAAAATTATAATAAAACTCTCTTGCAGGGTGTGTGTGTTTTTTTAAAAGATATTTTGTACTGTAGGCAGTTTTTATAAAAACTTTGGAGTTAGCTACTGTCTGCTTATAATAAACATCCATCCTGTGCTGAGCTTGAGTCTACAGTAGATATGTAGTGTAAATCTGTCACTGAGATTTGATTTTTATGTAAATCACCCAGTCACCCAGTCGAGCAAATCTGAATCTTTCTGCATATCAGTCTCCACAAAGCTGCATGATTTTTAATGATAGATTATTATGTTCTTCCTCTGGTTCCATGCTGGTGCTGCTGATGCTACACTACGTCAGAATAAGCCATTTGTCTTGAATGATGATTTGTGTCCTATTTAAATGAGCATTAAGCCATGACGTTTGCTCAGAGACCGGCGGTGGGAGATGGATGACACCCTGGAGGTGGCTGGAACACAGCTTCTCCTGCCTGGATTTGTCAATATGAAGGAACCTTTCACACTGAATCAATAAGGGGAGAAAGAATTGCTCTCACCAAGCAATTATTGCTCCCTAATTGATAAATTTCCTGTGTTATATTTTAAATGTCAGCCACAGATTTATTTTCACACCATGGTCAATCCTTCATTTCCTATGTACAGTAGATGATTAATAAATTATAGCATGGGCTTATTTTATTTTTTTTACTTTAAACTGAGACATAAATGCTGTTAAAGGAGAGTTTAATGGAGAGTGTATATAAAGCAAGCAACTGAAAGTGGGCACACTGATTTTTTTAATGAAATATCTCTTAGAAGTTTAAAAATCACATATAAAATAAAGCCGCTGACTTTATCTCTGATCTTCCACATGCAAGGATGACTAGTCCTGAGAGGATATGCAGACATCCTAGAATGCACTTTTAAAAAGCATTTAATATAGAGCACAGCAGCTGTGCTAACGTGTCTACACAGTGTCACAAATATACACATCCTTGTAAGCAAAATGTACTTTTCTTAAATGTGTGCTCACTTTGAAATGAACAATTGTGATCCCAGGTGATGATGTGTAGTGAGAAGGAGAACCATCCATACTGGATGAATTAATTGAATTTTTTACCTTCACAGTCCCAAGAGGGTAAATCCTTGTTTCATTATGTTGTATTGGTTGATTTGTTTGGTTAAGCAAACATTATTTAATTGATGTCATTCAAATTTGGCACATTTAAGCTTCCTAAAGGATCAATTTCAATAACCTTGTCGAGCATTTTGTGTGCTACCATTTGGCTAGAATTTTAAAAAATTTCTATACTCACAGTTGTCACAATTATGTTACTAATAAGATGTTTTGCATGGTATTTCCATAGAAAAGTAACAGAAGGTGTTGCATATTCAGTGTGTCAGGGTGTAGTGAGGAGGCATTGAGATCAGGGAATATGCAGAGCTCAGGTTAATAATATTGTTTTTTGCAATTGTGTTGGACAATATGTTGTCCAACAAATGTGGATATTGTAACAAACACAGCAACATTTCACAAAACAAGATGTTTAATAAAGGACAACAAGACACATAAAATAGCATTAACAAAACACAACATTTTATAAAACATTTTAACAGTTAACATTGGCGTTGGCGTAGCTCTTGCTAGTCCACCCTTCAGATGCAGTTTTATATGAAGCTTGGATGTCACCTAGGACACACACATTTGAATCTCTTAATTCACTGAGTCCAGAAAGAACAAGGAAGAACTTTGATCTGTGTTCCTCACATATGAAAGCAATCTCTGACATTCCAGCTACGCTAAAGCATGTTATTAAAAGCTGCTTAAATACCCTTATTTCTAGCTATGGTGAGTTTCAAACTTACTGTTATTAACTTCCACAGGAGTGAAACACTGGTCAGGAGGAGGAAGAGCCAGTGATAAAGAGAGAGAGAGCGAAAGGAAGATTACTAGAAACAGGTGAAAAAAAAGATGTTGTATGTTTGTGCATGTGTGTGTAGCAAAGATAAAGTGATGTGCTGTTTATGGGTGCATTAATATTGCTGTGCCAAAATGAAAAATGCTGTAAATGCTGTATTTAATGGGAAAAACTATAATACCAGCCCCCCACTTAGATAAATAGATGCTTGTGCTAGACATATGAGGCAGAAGCAAAGTAAATAAGTGAGATGAAGTTCAGCATAAAGGTAAATCGAAGTGCACAGAAATATCTTACTGTTCCACAGCTAACAAATGTTTTTCCCAAATCCCTCTGAGATGTTCTTAGAAATGTGTGCACTGTATTTATAAATAATTTTTATTTTCTCATTTGGCACATTAAGGACACGGTGGTTTGAGAAGGTGAAAAAAAACAGGTGAAACAATACATATAAAACAACAACAACATTATAAACAAAAAAGTTTTATGCTACTGTTCGTGAATTGGAAGTCCCACTAAGCTCTGAGCAAATACATGTACATATTCACTCTAGATTTGGCTGATTCTAGATCTGGCTTTTATGTTTTGATAAGTTAAGGAAGTCTTTGTTAGAAATGATTTTTGCTAGGATTAGAATAATTAATGTTGCAATAAAAATAATACTTTTAATTCAAACCTAGAGCCAGACACAGGTCTGAATTCTGGTCAGGGAACTTCAGCCAATAAAAGACACAGCATTAGCTCCTGGATACTCTTGGTCAAATGTCAAGATCTCACTGGACAAAACACCAAAATCCCGTAGCAGTGCCATCATATATGGATATCAATAAAGAATGTAGTTTGTCCAGCTTTTATGCTGAGCTCCTTTTAGCCATGCTAGCCAAACCGGCACAGACCAACAACAGCCTCAATCCAACAAGCTGGTTGGCAGGCTGGTAATAAATGTTGCAATACAGGACTCGATTTAATCCCATAGGCTGAAAGCATTCCCAGCTAGAAGAGATGTTCAACCCATGTCAGTCTGCACCCCCACAACATAACTCAGTATGGATCTGGGCTGGAGCTGATTCCTTTAGTGCCAGAATGTGCCAAAATCCACTTGACTTTGCTTGCTACCTGAATATCCAAAATGTTTGCTGAAGTTGTTTCTGATGTTTTCTGATTTTATGCTGTCACAAAGGAAGTGTGTGTCGTAAGACAAGAAAAAGAAAAATATGATGATGAACTTAGTCTCCTAAAACTGACATTTCTATACAACTAAACTGCAGTCACAAAGACATAAGGACACTGTTACAATTAATGTACTGTAAAAGACAAGTTGCAATTACATTGACAGAACACGTCTCAATAGAACACAGACAGCAATTTTTTTTTCAAAAATATCGATCTGCAAATCTATAACTTCAAGTTTTCTTTTCTACCAGAATTTTCATTCTTGCAGTACAACATCCAGTACCATAAAGCGCTATTAGATGATTTTATGGCTGGGCTTTCATGTCACTTGGTTAAGGAAAGATGATGGTCTGATTTACTTTATTATTTTTATTTATTCTTACCTTTAAACAAAACCTGAATCTTTCTCTAACTTAACTTTTTGTGCCTAAACCGAACCACATGCTGGACTCAGTTTCACAGTCCAGTGCATGAAATTCCTCACCACCTTCTTGTGATTCATTTTCATTTATTAAATGCACATAACTGTTAATCAATTCACAAAACATATTGCTTCACAGCATAGATACATTATGGTTACCTTTGCTACAAAAACATTATCACATTTTCAGTTTGCCTGCTTAGAAATGTCAGTTTTGGGCAACATGGTTGAAATATGGCACATACATGGTTTCTTGATACCTGATCATAATATCAAACATATGTCCTGTTTCCTCTTTTAATGGCTGTCAGGTATCTATAAGTGGGCTACTTTAAGGTTAATATGCTGTCATGTTTCAGCATGTAATCATTGAACTGAACTCCGATTAGCCCCAGAGAGTCTTTGGTGTGGCTGTACACGCATCACAATCTTTTTTCCAGACAAGAACTTTTTTCCAGTAAAAGCTTCTGGCTCAGTATGCACCTGGGTACTCTACCCAAGAGTGGCTTGTGTACTTCACATCTGGCCAGATTCTGGATGTTATTCTCCAGTGCTGGCAGGGAAATTTTCTGTATGTAATGGACGAGAAACTGAACATATAACCCAGTAATATGTGAACAAGTTTGCTGCCTGGTTTCTTTTCATAAATGGTTGAGAAACATATATATTTTGATATAAAATGACAATTATTGTGTTAATCTAAAACATTAAATGCCCACCTCACAACTAGAAGTTTATCCAAGCACTTGACAGTGAAAGTGGAGAGTAAAAACTCTCTTTAACAGAAGAAACCTCTAGCAGAAGGACAAGGTACAACTACAGGAGAGAAGATAATGTTAATGACATGCAATGGTGGCATATGAGTAGATGAAGAAAAGGGATGAGGAGTGTGTCAAGGGAGGGCCACAGCAATCTAAATCTATAGCAGCATAACTAAGAGATGGTTCAGAGACACCTGAACCAGCTATGACTATAAGCTTTATCAAAAAAGAAAGTTTTAAGCCTAGTCTTAAAAGTAGAGAGGGTGTCTGCTTCCTGAACTTTAATCTTCATGGGAGCTGGTTCCACAGGAAAGGAGCTTGATAGCTAAAGGCTCTGCCTCCCATTGTACATTTGGAAACTCTGGGAACAAACAAGTAGAGCTGGACTCTGAGAGTGAAAAGTTTTGCTTGAATGATATGGTTTTAGCGGTCTCTAAGATATGAAGAAGCTTGATTATTAAGTGCTTTATTTGTGAGGAGTAGGATTTTAGACAGCTGAGGCTTTTCTGTGGGGAATTACTATGTCCCCCCTATGCCTGCATAGGTTTCCTCTACATACACTGGTTCCCTCCCACAGTGAAGACATTCAAATTAGGCCATTTAAGGGCCTAATCTGAATTTAGGTGGTGTTTTTTTCCCCTACAATTTCCTACATCGGTGTGGTTTGTTTGGGAAGGTCACTTGGTGCTGATTTGTTGGAACCTCAATCTTGCCCAAAACAGCAGATGGTTGAATGAATGTCCAACCTATGACCAAAACAGACCAAGTCAACAAACTGGTCCCCTCATTTGGCGTAAATAAACTACAATTTAACTACAAAAAAAAACTTATGCATGACTTCATTGAGCTAAGGTGGAAACATCTCAACAACAGATATCATATAATGGCCAGATATAAAAGTTTTGGTGTAAGTAGTTAATAAATATATTCACACAAATATATTTGCATTTTGACAAGTACAAGCCTTGGATCCATGACAAATAGATTTCATTGTGTTTTGTTATCAGTATTTGTGATGCTTAACGTAGTATATCATGATGTGTTTTCAGTTGTTTTTGCAAATCACACCCCCCCAGATGCTGCCACGCCCACTATCAACTCCAGTTGAATGTGTTGCTCTGTCCACGCTCGCCTACATCACTCTGCTAATGTGTTGACTCGGTGACACCTTAAATCTGACACTAATGACTAACATTGCCATCAGCAGCCCAGTTAATGACTTCAGTCATCTGTGCCATAAATTAGGCTATGCAGTCAGACCCCAAATGAGTTGTACATTTTGTGTATAAATATGTGCTGTGAGGAATATTAGCTGCTCTCAGCGCTGTCGTTCTGATTTCATAAAAAGGCAATGAATTGGTAATGACATGATTACTCTGAAAATAGAATAACTGTGGAAAATGGTCCTGGTCTTATAACTCCCATTGCTTCCCTCCCTTCATGAAATGAAAGGTTATTCATTATGTGTCAATACTTCCACAGTCCATTTGTCTAGCTGGGATCGAATTGAGAATCTCATTACTGAATATGAGTCCCAATTATTATGTCTTTGTGAGCCTCTCAGGTCAGTTATCACTGTTAACGAGTGCTTTTTCTCTGACAGATTTTACTTGAAACACCTCAGCACAATGTTGAGACCAGAGGCTGAAATACAGTAGAATATTGACTTTTGGTCACTGCCTTTTTATGAAGGGCTTACAGTAGAGGGGTTTCTTGTTTTATGCCAAGTAGTACTTTAACTTTAAGCATGACTCTTACATATCCATGAAAGCTTCAATAGAATAAATGTTGTAACTTTTCTACCACAAAAATAAAAATCTATGGACAAACAAGGATCATGTTCATCTATTCCCATAACAGCACATTTATCTGCTGCCCAAAACCTGGCGTACAGACCATCAGGACATTTTTCAACTATATGTTTTCTCAAGTAGGCATAAATGCTGAATTTGTCAGGGTCTGCAGATTTAGTGTACTATGAAACACCAGGATAGTGTAGGTTAGATTTACTTTTACTCACATATATACTACGGTGCCAGGCCTGGTTCTAACAACAGAACTGTATACTAGCTTTTGAAACTGAAAGCAATCTCTTTTTTTCAATTGTATTTCCTGTGGTGTGGGAATTCTATATCGTAGACTGTTGACTTAACCTTTTATTACCCAATGACACCCCATGAAAAACCCCTACATACAGAATTGTTAGCATTCATCTCTAGTCATATTTCTAGTTAAGTATTCATTTTTCCCATTAGCTCAATTTTTAGGCTCCACCAACACCTGGGAAAATTTATTTTGTGTTACACTTGTTGACATTATCTGAACCTAACTAGCAATGGATATCTATGGTGCTAAGGAATAAAATGCATCAGACTTTTGAAACTCAACAATATCTGTTAGAATGTTGTTCATTTTGTTGATTTAGAATACTATGAAATCACCAGCAGACATTCAAACCTAGAAAATGTCAGGGAGGGAGAACTGGAGACACTTTGAACAGCCTCCCAGATTTTTAGTGAGAGGTGGGATGACTATGTCATCCTTTTAAATTGATATTTGGATGTCCTAAAATGCTATTGCTGTGATAAATTTCAGGTTTGATATCTAGATATCTAGATGGATACTTATGTCAAAAATATTAATATGGCTCTTTAAGACCTTCACTGGTCAATTCCAGCTGAGTACCCTCCGTTATCTCTCCACTGGTAAGCTGCTCTCATTGAGCTCTGATGGTGCAGTGATGCTAAGGAGCTGACATCACACCGTTCACCCGAGCCTCCATTTGTCAGCGGCATCTTAATATTTCAGAGGATTGCTCAAACAGCCTTCCCCAGCAATTTCTCCAGGTTTTCTCACTGCAGGCAGCTCCAGCATGGGCTCCCTTAACTTTGATTAGAGGAAGAGGGCCCTTGTCAGAGGGGCAGCCACAGCAACAGCGGCACTAGGATCCTCGTCTGAAGGTTTAATAAGTTCATGGACTGGAGCATTTGACTGGAAGTGTCAAACATTTCGTACTGTATATCAGCACTGGATGGTGTTGGTATTGGATGTATTTTTAGTTGGTGGCAGCAGTGTTGGCATGCTTTCAGTTGCACAGTTGCATTATGTACAATGGTCTGGTCTTCTTGCCATATATGCACATGTCTGGGTGTGTGTCAGTAATCATGCTACATTTTCAATCAGGAGCTTCACTTCACTCAGAAATTGTTTGTCCTACAGAAATAGAAACGGAAACTTGAATTACAGTGTGCTTTATCCATTTCAAGATAAGAGGCCTTATTTCAGTATGACCAAAAAGTGGCTGATGAAAAATGTTTTTGCTGAACTGAAACTGAACTGCATGTCTCATGAGTTTGCCATAGGATTGAGACAACAGCTATTATATATTTATCCATTTGAATTTATAATGGCATGAGCTATGAGCCTATCACTGGCTGGTATTTTATGGGAAAGATTACAGGCAAACGAGGGTTGAGTCAATTATTTAGACTAAAATGAAAAGTACAAAGGAGCCATATCACTGCCTGCAGCAAGCTTGAGAAATTAGGTCAGTTTCATAATATTCTAGTGGGATCTAAGCTCTGTAGCCGCTGCACTAAGGGCGAGCTTGGAAAGATGACTTGCACGGTTGTGGCTGATGAAAATCCACTGCTTGGCGGACAAAATCATTTAGACTGATAAGAAACATGCACTGACGTAGACAACCCATGCAGCTTGTTTGGTTTATCATGAGTTTACTGCAAGTATGCTAGCTGATTATAAATAGTGATGTAATTCTGACAAAGTTAAGTAACTAAGTAATTTCCTTAGACATTTTAGTATTTCTACAAAGACCCAGAAGATTTCAATAGGTATTTCAAATGAAAGTGCTGAGGGCTAGTGATCTCTCAAAAACCAATCATCAAGGTACTAATAATAAAATGTCCGTTTTAAGTTTAAGGTCATTCAACATCACTGAGCTTGACTGAGAAGTCCTACAGTAATCCCTGCTAGTGTTCTGTGGCTGGAGTTTCAGAAGGACTTGATGTGCCAGGTCTTGTCAGGACACTGTGCTAGGATTTCAGTGAGTGGCTTTTGAAATGGATCAAGGCCTCTGGGTTCTGTCAAGGAGGAAATAGAATGGAGGTCGATGGTCCTGACAAGAGTGAATCCTTTGACTTGACTGTAGCACTCTGCAGTATGCAATGTTCTGCCAAACTTTGCTGCAAACTCTTTCAGTTCAAACATTATCAGTGTCTGATTACATTTATTACTACCATGTACAGTCACCTCAATATATGTATTGCATTTACGGTGAAATTTACAGCAACTTACCGGCAGTCAGTAGACTAGAAATATCCTTACAGTGATGTGTATTCAAAGAGTAAATGCTGTACTACTAACAATATGAAGGTAATATGAAAACACACAGAAAAACAGTTTGAAGGACAGAAGAAATACAGTAAACATACCTTTTATGTATGAAGTGAGCCACTAGTTAACATTTTGGGAACATTTAGCAGCATGAGTTAATTCCATTGTTTGGATTCACTCTATCGATGATATCATATCATTAATATGTGTCTTTAACTTAAACCACGCTGGTCTCATTATATAGTTAATTTTATTGCAATCGCAATATTGTTCACAATAATCAAAATGAGATTTTTTCATCAAATAATTTTGACCTATCTAAGAGAAAACCACACTATTTTAAAACTTCAGGTGGAATCAACTGATACCAATCAGCTGTGCTCAGTACTTCAGATAAAAGGCATCTTCTTAAGAATGAACAACAATTTCAGCTACAGTGCACAGACAGCACCTGTTGGGTGATGGGTCTTCATGCTAAACATTGTGGAGGCACTGTATAGTTCATCAGTCCTGGGAGTGGCATTAGGGCCTTTCACTTCTCGAAAGGGGGAAAAAATATGCATGAGTCTTTTAAAACGCAGCTTGCAGATGCATTATTAATCTGAATGATCACGCAGTTATTTCTCATATGACACTAAATCTGGTCTGAAATGTAGGCTATGTTTCACATAACAGGCATAAATATATGAATATGCAACAAATTTTTTCACAGTTTAAACAAATGAGGCTTCTGAAGACGTTAGAAGAAGAGTTGTTGGTGCTCATCAGGCTGGAAAGGGTTACAAAGCAATTTCCACAGAGCTTGGACTCTGTAGGACTTGGACTATTAATCGACTACCAGTGAATACAGTGTAGTAGTAGTAGTACTGCTACCCTCCCCAGCAATGCGTGTAACAGTCACCAGGTGATGAGGAACCCCAGGGAAAGGTCTAGGAAGCTAAAGACCTCTCTTGCAGGGATTGATAAATGTTTGTGACTGAGAAGCTACTATGCTCCAAAAAGTAAAAGTGAGTAAGACCAAAGTAGAACTTTTTGTCTTGAATAGAAACCAGTTTTGCATTCCAGCTTAAGAGCCTTGTCCCATTTGTGAAGGATGGTAGTGGCAGTATCATGCTTTGGACCTGCTTTGCTTTGGTCCAGAAAAGCTTTGCTATCACTGATGGGGCTTTGAATTCTGAATTGTACAAGCAAATTTTACAGGAAAATGTGAACTGATCTACTACAAAGTGGATCACGCAGCAAGACTACAAACCTTCTACTAAAGAATGGTTAAGCAGAAGAAATGTAATGTTTAGGAATGGCCCCGTGAATATCTTTAATTCTATACAGTAGAAATGATGTGGAAGAATGGAAGGTAAAACTGAACTTTTGCTACACACAAACATTTCAGTATGGATAAACCACAATAATAATTTAATAAGTGTAATATTTTTTGGCCAATTTGTTCAATGTATTCAGAAATAGAATTTTCAAACATTCATCCTTCAGTTGTTAAACAGAATCAGTTGATTTGGAATGGTCTTACTAACAGTATTAAACTGACAAATTGACAAGACCTGGGAACCGTGACTTGAATGTTCATGGTAACAGGATCCCATGACTTACTGTATCAGACAGAACATTTTAGTAGAGGAAGTTCACATCTTTGTTTTTTGTTTAGTTTTCCATTCTGACCTCACAAATCAGTCATATGCTCCCAGAAGCTCTTTAAAAACATCAACACTATGTACACAATCGCCTGCCTCCGTCCAACAGGACAATGCCTGGCATTGTTTGGACGTTATTCCAGGAAGGCCTTGGTGGACAAAGAAACACCCATTAACAGAAGGGAAAATCATTAACAGATCAGTCTTGTTATAGCTTTTTAATGAAGGATTGCACAATAGAGCAAGCCATCATTGTGCGTCCTTATTTTAAAATAAAATAGCAAACCTAAATTACACTGGGCACCTAAAGTCTACTGCTGATTATACTGTTTGCATGTAGGCACCAACAATATTCCATTGTGCCAATCCACTGTACTGTACAGTAGCTGTAACATTATTTTTCAGAAGACATTTTTCCTCTTCGACCAATTTATGCCTGTATTGACTTCTCCTCGAGCCATGACACAGCCTATAATGAGTATCAGTGGCCCGTTTGATCCACATTATGTTAAATGGTGCTGCTGTACTACACTATTGATGATGTCTCAACGAACTCACCAGTCTTTTATGAGTTGTCTTTCTTGGTATTTTATGGTTCAGCAAAGGCAGTCAGCACTTTTGAAATGTAAGATGTGCGTGTTTGTTGCTGTACTGTTCTTTACTGCAGAGACCTGCCATCACATTTGATGCTGAAGGGGTGCATCCGTGTAGCCACAGTCTGGGCTGCATGTAGAATTTTAGTACACTGAGATTTATAGCAAAGTTGGATTTTTAGTATTTTGCACATTATATTGCAGGATATGTTTTATTTTTCAAGTCTATCATAAGACAATAATCGGTGGCCCATATAGACACTGAAACAGGTTTTACTTGCTGAAGTCATTGCTACTGAAAAATAGATTACTTCTTAATGCCTTAATAATGGAAGATAATGGGAAACATGTTTTCAAATATGTGTGGTACCTGAAGCTATTATGAGGCTTTAAATGTTTGAGCCTATACAATAAGGTGGATAGGTTCAAAAAGTCATTGTGTGAAGTCAGTGTGAAATTCCCTCTTTGTGTTACATTAGCAGGAAAGTATAATCCCAATTCCAAATAAATCTTCATAAAAACAGAATGAAATAATTTGCACATGATATAAAAATGTATTTTTTCACAGAAAACATATCAAATGTTTAAATTGAGAAAATGTACAATTTTAATAAAAATGTAAGCTCATACTAAAACTGATGGCAGCAACACGTCTAATAAAATGTGGGACAGAGGCAACAAAAGTTGGAAAAGTAAGTGGTACTAACAAAGAGCTAGAAAAACATTTTGCAGCTAATCAGATTAATGAGCAACAGGTCAGTAACATGACTGTGTTTAAAAAGATCATCAGTCTGTAAGGAGTAAAGATCGTTCATCAAACAATTTCATAAAATTTTTGTTCAACAAAGTTGCAAAGATTTTGAATATATCTTTATAATATGAAAGGTATCAGAATCTGGAGAAATCTCAAGCTCAAAATGTACTATTGGATACTCATGATCTTCCTCTGCCCTGCAGAACTGCATTAAAAACAGACACGATTCTGAAATGGACATAACTGCACTGGCTCAGGAATACTTCTAAAAATCACTGTAAACACAGTTCACTGTGCCATCCAAAAATACTAATTTCAGCTATATCATGCAAAGTAGAAGACATATATGAATTTGATCCAGGAACGCAGTCTTCTTTGGTCCAGTATATGCTCTATCCAGTCTTTTTTAAGGAAAAAAACACACATGCATCTATGACAACAGCATGTCTTCATAGTAGAAGAGTCTGTGTGCTTATTACTTATTGCAATTTATAACAGCTCTCATATTGTCTCCAGACACACTTATTAATGCATGTTTACATATATAGAGGACTGTGGCTGTTACATCACTTACAAATGAATCTTTGGAGGGATCTCTTAAAGGCCTGTATTAACTAAAGGAATGTTTATAGCAAGTAAAACATTGTTAAGTGTTTATACTGTACAGGCACATGATTGTTGTTTTAGGATGCACCATTCTACCCTTAACATATTTTTTATTGACACTGGATGCCTATATTACATTTTCCTATTTCAGTTGTGAAATAAATAATGTTCAATGTTATGATATTTAAAGTTTATTCCAACCCATTGTCATCGCATAACTTCAGAGAAAAGACTCCCCCACCCCTTGACCCATTGACTCCAATATGAATCTACTTGTATGTCAATGCCCAGAACAGCTGGAATCTCTTCTCCATGGATATATTCTGTGGAGAAATATCACCAATAAACCTCCACACAAAAGCAGGAGCCTCTTCAATGATTTATCTGTGCAGTGGGTTTATGTTATGGACGTCAGTTTTAATGATAATAATTTCTGAGAAACTGTCCATCAGTTTTGGAAACAGATGAATGTACAATATGTAACATCACCAACATCACTACGGCAATGTGTGCAGAAAATCAGCACCAGACCTCCCTTTGTCCAATGGGAGTCTCAAAGCTCAAATTGTCCAATCTCACTGCTGCTGCACTCTGTCAGAGCAGCTGTTCTGGGCATTGAAATTCACTGCGAGTAGATTAATATTGGAGTCAGTGGGACATTCTGTCTCAATCCTGAAGCTAAGGAGTACCTTCAACGTCTACTGTCATACTCTAAAAGGCATGAAAACGTGTCAGAGTTGAATTTCTGGGTTATCTGACATTGTGGGATTAGAATGGATTGTTTATACAGTTTCGAACTTTAAGTTCACCTCCTGTTTGAAACTGCAATTTCAGAGTTCAGTTTACTATATTAAGTTCACTGTTTATTGACATGAACAGGCCTGATAAGATACAGTCAAGATATATTTTTAATGTAGCTTAATTTTTTTTAGCTTAAACAGTTTTTATAAATTTCAGAAATATTATTTAATAATTTAATAATTTATAATGAAT
>OMLM01000496.1:3722-26736 GCA_900302695.1 Helostoma temminkii
ATAATATGTTTATAGTCTCATAATCAGTTATTAAATGTATTGTCTTATAAATTATTTGGGTACTATTTTGATAAGACAGAATTTATAGTATTGAGCATTACAGCATTAATGGATTTCTTCATGGTTAATAAATCATTTACTGTAAGCCACTCATTAGAGTTTTGGGTTTCCAGATTGTGGTAAATGTTCTGGCTTTTTTTTTTAAAGACTTAGTTTAAAAAGGTTTAATGTTTTGACTTGAAGTCACATCGTCAGCATTGTCATCTTAATATTTCAGTAGTTTTACCTTTTCACATGCCTTTTTGCACTGACACAAAAAAGGGTGATTTCTGATCCAGGTCAAGAATCAAAATTTAAAATCTGCAGCAGCAAAAATAAAAAAGTATAGCTGCATAAATATATATAAATGTCATATTTTTTTTAGATATCAGCCCCAAAGCCATTACATTATTTTTGAATTTGAACATTAATTTTTCTTCTCTCTAGATCACACACTTGTGTTCTTGGGTTTATTCATCTATTAAACTCAGTCACCACCATCAGTGCTGAATTAACGAGCATGCTGTTGCACATGATCCCCCTCATCGCTCTTCTGTACTCTCTCATAAAGGCAATGAAGTGCCCCAAAATCTTACATAGCGCCTTTTGAAGAAAATCCTGGCCCTCAAACAGTTCCTTAAAGTAGAGAAGCCTGGTCAGGATGACCTGACATCACAAATATGTCCTCATTCTGGAAGTCTGAAACTCAAATTGGCTCTCAGAACGATAGAAGCACTCAAACACACACGCACGCACACACCTCAAAGCCATAAAAATAGATTGTGAGTGACTCAGCCGTTATGTAAAGTCCATCTCTGATAGGGCCGCCTGGGGCTGTTTATGTCAGTTTAGCTTGACGGCACTGGAGCTGAGGTGACACGTGTCTGCTGTGTCCGAGCTTCAATATGCACTGACACACACACACGCGCACACACACACACACACACACACACACACACACACACACTTTTCCCAGAATATGCACGCAAGCCTCAGTCCCTCTTCCTTCCTTTCCAAGTCTACATTCCCAAGTGTGTGTCTGCGATGGACACTCTGTGATACAGTCAGTGTAATGGACTCCCTCCAGCCCACACATTGTACATTATTAGCATTTCACCGCAGACTAGGCCGGAGACACCACGTTAGACATGAATCACGTCTGCCATCCGTATGCCTAGATGGACAGTTCAATCAATACTGGTAAACATGAGTAACCCAAGACTTGAATCTAGAGCAACACTGACACATTAGCTTGGTGATGTCTTTATTAAAAGATCAGTTGTGGTTGTGTCTGTATCATCCACTTCCCACTAACAGATGTGATGCAGGCTGGTTGATTATATATTTATCAGCTGCACTGGCTTCCTATGGGAAAACCTTAACCTGCATCTTTAACCTAATGAGCCATTTTAATTATCCTTGATGCAAATATATTTTTCTCCCTTATTAACCTGGGTTTAAATAGAGGGTTTTATTGTCCCACGGTGGTGTGAGGCTTTCCCATCTTCACCAGAATTAAATTCACGAGGAAACTCTAATGTGCATGAGTGAGTGTTTCCTCTAGTGGCTTGAGCTGTACAAGAGAATTATTAGTGGAGACTCAGTACTTTGAATTAAATGTTGTGACTATATTGTCGTTATACTACAAATATCAGAATCAGAGATGGCATCATATTCAGATGAGTGGAATAAAGTATGATTTAATTTTCTTTGACATGTTCACACATCCAAAGTGTGTGATTGTGTGGGTGTTTATGAGACGGCTTGACTGTGCTGAGACATCTGTGTTGTTGGGTTAAACAGAGGGGTAGGTGAAGGGCTTGGAGCCAAGGAAGAAAAACACACACACACAAACACGCACCAGCTCTCACACAGGCGTGTTGTGTTTATGCAGCCCCGGAGTGAGAGACAGAATGTGAGAGAGCAAGAGATGAAAGAATCTCCTCACAGTCCCGACTGTCCAGGTTTCAGACAGAAACAAACACACACACACTGAGTCACTGACTGGTGAACCAAATATGTTCAGTACTGCGTGTGTATGTTTGTCTCTTTGTGAGTGAGTGTACTGCACAGAGTTAACGACAAGTCTTAATTTGTGCAAGCGGGTATCCCTCCCACTGCTTCTCATTCTACAGCTACTAATGCAACGGCATCCACTCCCTGAAGACAATTTGGAAAAACTGTGTTGGGACGTATTTGATGAACGAGTGTGCAAACACACAAAGATGCTCATGCTCACTATTTTACACTCACAACTTACATGCTTATTATTGCTACATGTGCATGTTGTATCATTAAAAAACATTGTTTTAAGGAGCTCTACAGTAAATGCTTAAACAGACTCTCACACAAGCATGTATTGCACATTATGCACCACATACCTCAGCTTTACTGCATATGCATGTCCGTAACTCAATAATATATAATCATGTCATGTTGATGATGGTGTGACACACTCCCTTTTTCTGCCTTTAAACTACAGTAGCTGTCTAAATGAAGCATAACTTTGCTCCTGTATGGTCTATTCCTTGTCTTAAATGTAATTCAGAACCTGATTTTGTTGAAAAGGTTTGGACATACTTGACATTTCCAGAGCTGCTGTCATGTTTTCTGCTCTTAAAAATGGAAGCGAGACCAATTACAGTTCAGGGAATGGTGTATTCAAGTAGGCATGTGAATGGTTAGTTAATATTGATGAGTTGTGTAATGGTAGGTGAAAAGGAAAAAAAAACACTGGACTTGATTTTAAAATGTACATCTATTATAATGATGAAAGAAAAATCTCTCATGCATTCATGAGGGCCTACATGGAAAACTGCTTTCTTAGCCCTTGTGGTATGTTTATATTTTGCTTACATGTGCACTGTTTTAAATAAGTTTTAAATTTAGACGTGTATGGTGTAAATGGACATTTACCTTTACTAGGTCACATGTATCAATGCAGCAAATATTTGTTAAAAAATCTATTTTAATCAAGACAAAAATAGTACAGTACTAAAGGTTTTTGTCATTGTTGATCATATTGTTTTTGTTTTAAATAGATGGAAAATAGAAAGACATGCTGGATAGTACACACTGAATTGCCAGACTGTGTGTGTTACTTTTTTGCACTCAATGCGTCTTTATGTTGTCTTCGACAAATTAGAGCAGGCCAGAATGATTTTATGGATGGCGTCTAAACAAATAAACAAAAAAGAAATAGCTTAATTTTGAAATGTAACACTGTTGCCAGTGTAACCACAAGACTGAATATGTGTATACATGGTAAAGCTGCAAAACATCTACAATCCCTTTATATATACATATTAATTAATTTATGCATTTATTGTCTGCTTTTACCATGTTCTTCAGAGAAAATTAGCCAATGAGTCTCAAACTGAAAAAATAATTAATTTACCCCTTTTTGTTTAAGTAAACAATGAAAACAGGTCTCACAGACCCATGGGTTGATGAGTGATAATTAATCAGAACATAATTATATATAATATAACAGCATGGCCCCATGAGTTATTTTTATCGAGTCCCAAAATTAATAGTGTACATTGTTACTTTTGGGGCATTTGTGACTCAGGTTGGATGTAAATGCAGGATGATGTTACTGTATATGTCACCTACTACAAACACATGCAAAAATCTCAGGTTTCACTGTCATGTTTACAAGCTGGCCTTTGGCTTCTCTCCCCATGGAAAGCCAGTAGCGGCTGCAGCTGAGGCGTCACCACAATTACTAAATCTGTCCACGTACAGTTCACTGGTTTTTCCCACCCACGGCTTTTAGTGCACATCCGACCATCCCTGGGGGAGGGGATCTTTCTTTGAATTGCCTCTCCTGTTGTCATGACCCACTCCTGTTTTTTTTTCCTCATTGGTCCATTTTCTTATTCTACAAATGAATTCACCTGATCCTCTTCACCTCTCATACACACACCTCCCCACACACATGCTGCCTTCCTTTCCTTCACTCCCCTGTGACTGTTTTTTCCCAGCTAATGTGAGCCACTCCCACTCCCAGCTGCCTGCACTTCTCATTAACACAGTATATAAGCTTGTCTGAGACATTTAGCCAGTGCCAGGTTGTTGCAGATATTCTCCACATCACTCTGAACTAGTCTGACTTTTCACAGACACCCTTTTTACACAAGGAATTCTCACCTTGATACTCTAGCCTGGTTCCCTGGTCCATTCCTCTAGTTTTGAGCTTCGATCTGTTTCCTTGGCGCAGTACCAGCCTGAAATGTTTGGTCCTCTATTTAATTTTTTTCCAGTCTGACTTCAACCCTCCCTCTGTCTCAGTTTTGTAAGCATGGCTCCATTCATACTGAGAGACTCTTTGTCTGTTTATTCTGTGTCTTGTTATTTGTTATTTGCTGCCTGTACTTAAGACTCCTGTTTTTCCTTCTTGGGGTTTGATGTTGTGTTTTGAATGTATTAATTTACAGGGAGGTTCATGGTTCTCACTCTGCCAGAGAGGAGGCTAAGTTTATTAGTCTATTGGCTTTTTTGGGTAAAATATTGCTAATGTGGCAATGAGTAACCAAGTATCTGGTATTTATTATATATTTGCATCGCCTACCTGACCAGGCTTTATTGTGTTTTATTTTGGTTCAGTCCTACTCTGTATTGTTACATTGTTACATAAATTGCTGCATTTCTCTATACCCGTCTCTTTGAATTTTTTAATATATATTTTGCCTAATTTTTTGCAAATTTGCCAAAAAAGGACTAATAAATTGAGCAAACAGTAATAATTTATCATTTCACCACCTAACCACACCAACCTGTCATGTTGAGACATCATATGGATTAAACACACAAAATACAGATCAGAGAACAGCTTCACCTGGTTTTAAACATGTTCTTTACAATATATGAAATACACATGCGGATTGATAGAAACTTTTTCCCGTAAAGCATAATGTTGATAGCTGTAACACGGATGTGAAAACTTCAATATTTCCCTCTGATTTCCCTCTCAGTAAGAGTAATTCTTAACTCTCCTGCTTTTTATTAAAAGGTATTTTATCTGATTCCCTCCTATCAAACAACAGATACAGGATATAAGTACAACAGCAGGGTGGAATACTTGCCTGAAATACTTGCTTCGAGCATGCATTTGGTTGTGTCTCTGAACTTTGAGTCCATCCTTGACTGTCTGACTCTGAAATGGAGGAAGCATTACAGGAAAATCTATTAATGATGCAGCTTAAACTAAAACAAAAAACGAAAACCAGCAAAAAACAACAACAACAAAAAAGAAACAGTTCACACAGGCTGTTGCACTTTGGAGCTCAAATTGTCCATGACACACACGGAAAATTCCCTTTCTTCACAACATGAGACACCTGCCATCTCCCCTGGGGGGTGGCTGATCAGTAACAAAAACAAACTGGGGTAAAGTGTTAAGGTACAGTGTGTGCTATTTGAAAACTCTCTGCTAAAAATACCAATATCATCTTCCTCTTCTTGTCACCAAGCATATTTCTATGTGAGACATAAAATAAAGATGGCATTTTAACTTTTTACACACACACACATCATCCTGGAATTACAAACTTTTCAGCCATTTAAGGTTTTCATATACACTAAGTGACTGATTCACATGTTATTTACACCACACATCCTCCCGCTGTGTCTCGTTTCCCAGCATGTCAAATGTGTGTACATATGTTTTCATTTTTTGCGTGTGTGGCTGTGTGTTGATGTGTGTAGAGGACTGTCTCCATCATCCCAAATATTCATCCAACAGTCATCCGTGAGATGCGATTTCCTTTAAACAATAGCGGGCCAGTTCGCCTTGTTGACCCCCAACCTCTCAGCAGAACAGAACACACACACACACACACACACACACACACACACACACACACACACACACAATCAGCTTGCATTAGCAGCAATACATGCACATTTAAATACACATACAGCCTCTGCAGCTCAGGCTCCATCGGGCCAGTGGAAATGATAGTCTCTTTATGTTGCTGCTTATTTAAGTGCCTTCTAAGTAGACTTTAATAACCATGGCCAGCCACTTATCAGTGCTGTGTTTCTCTCTCAACCTGTTAGATAGTCAGAAAGACAGAAACTAAAACTAATTATTTCCCTGCCAAGAGAGAAGGGGAAAGTTATTGTGAATGCTCCAAACCCGTCTTTAACAGAAATGATTGTAATTTAGTTGAAATGAATGACTTGAAGAGTTTGGTCAGCCTACTTTAAGTGTCAGTCATGATGCAGCTGGATCCATCCCTGCCAGCCAAGCAGTCCATTGCTGCAGCAGACTGAGGGTTCAGATTTGTGCTGTATACATTAGAACACTTCTACATTTGTATTATAAGCCTGTTTTCAGCGCTGTTGTATGTGTGTCATATCACCTGCCAGTCAAATGTTTTTTCCTTTCACGTGGTGTTTTTAAAATTTCTTGTTGAAATCTGAGATCTATGTGCCCAGTTGGTTCTGGTAGTCGTTCTACTAGAAAATGGTCTGAATATTGAATATAAAAAGTTGATAACTTTAAGTATCCAAAAATGTGTACGGATATTGCCAGCTGAAAGGGGAGTAAAAATATAAACAAAAGCTTCCCACAACCAATGAAATCAGAATGAAAGTGCTTTTTGCACAGAATCATGCATATACCTCAATGAAAGGTCTTTGATAAAACTGATAACCTACACGTGCATAGCAGTCTAAACAGACTGAGATATAAATTCTGTTGTAAATTATTGATTTTCACTTTCACACTGAATTGATTTAAATTGATTTAGTGATATTCATTAACATTTTTACGTGGTATACAAACGGGACAAAAAAAGCAGATGTCCTTTCACGGTGTTTCCAAGAGGCTGAAATTGACATTACCTTGCTTTTTTAATAAATTCCTCATAGCATTATAATTTCATATTTTTAATGAGACTCAGTGGAACATTCATGAAAATGCCTTCAATATGTTTCATCTGAGCTTTTTATTTAACAAGTGGAAGAATTTCATTTTAAGTCCTTCACAGTCTTGTCAAAAATATCTCTCCTCACTCAAACATTGAAGTGTTTGAGAAAGACTGTTCTACAAATTTTAGATGCTAAAATTATAATATAAACCATCTTCATATTTGTTCCTTTAAGCCCCCGTTAATGGTTGAAGATGTTCAGAAAGTGTCAGTAGCTTATTTCTGAAAGTGGAAAATGATTTTACTGTCACTGAAGCTGTGATTCTAACTGTTATGACAATTTCTTTCGTAAATCTAAATAGATATAGACAATGCAACGTGTTTAATTTGGACTATCATATTGTTTTCATCATGTAACATTTTTTGGTATTTGTTGATAAAGACCTTTGTGCTAATTAAATGATATAGTAGTTAGTGGTGAGATGGCAGAAAAAGTCAGATTGTCACAGCTGAGGTCCTATTTGACGAATTATCACAGCAGCATGACTAACCTCTAATATGAGTAGACATGATGTGTGGGACTCCAGTGATCTCTGGAAAGGAAATCTAACACCACTAAGAGCAGTCTAATACTGCAGACAGGAGCTGTACAGCTCCAGAAACGTACAGCTCATCCTGGGAAATTATGGCTCAAACTAGTGTCATACTTCTATGGGGTGTGACCTCTCTGGCAGCAGTTAATGAGCTGAAGGGAGCAATATGCTGGATCTACAGAAAGGGATCATATAGCACATGAAGCAGTAAAGCATGAGTGACGAGTCCTCTCCATCACACACTAATTCCACCTCCCCAGCCAAGTGATGGATGGCTGCGAGAAATCACTTGGTTCAAGGTTAACAAGTCAGGAAAAAATCGATAGCTTGGTCGTTTCAAGAAAGAATTGCGTTTAAATTCGACTTTAGTGCGAGAAGGCTACACAATTCCTGTATTTTTGACTAAAACGTAAATATTAATTAAAAAGTGACTACCACTAGGAAGGAATAGAGGTCGGACGACTTCATATTAGAACGTGTCCCTTACACGGAACCGCACCTTTTACCCGGAGCTGCTTGCTCCTCCTCTGTCCTACAGACTGTTCTCTCTGTAAGCGATATTTGCCTAGTGTGACAGTAATGCTGTCAACTATTTGGTTTAACCTTCTACCAATTTTCAAACTTTACCTTCTCGGTTTGAAGGTTCTTTTGTCTCAGCTGTTCAGCAGACCTTTCAGGCTGCCAGGTCGGTTCATGTCCCTGTAACCTGACTGTATCTCATACCACCGTATGAGGTACAGTTGCAATAATAAGTTGCATGTTATTCATTGTGGCGTCGCTTCTTGTCGTGTCTTATAGAAAGCGAATGGTGCATACATCGATTTAAAGTTAATTAGTAGCCTGCATTTCACTATGAACTGTTTTCATCTCTGTGAGGTCTGTCACCGCGGTGCAGCGAAACGCATGTTAACGTTAAGCTAACGTTAGCTATTAGCTAGCTAGTTTGGGAGTTACATTTGAAACAAGCCTTTACGTGAAGTAAAGTACTACTTGGTGTCCTATCTATCTTATGTATATGCCGAATTCACCAGAGGAGTGTAACGGTTTCTGGTAAGATAAAGTATGATCCAAAGTGTATTTGTTCATGGCGAACGACATGGCTTTACCTTAAATTTCCAAAAATATTTAACCCAGTTCGGCGTGGATTGAAGTGTTGATAAACAAAAGAACCCATTCAGGGCAATTGGTCATCGAAGTTGAACTAAAATAAAAGGTCCACTGCAGCAGGAATTACAAGAAGAAGAGAAGGCAGTTTCATAGGAACGGTTTTGTTCTTTGTGTTGTAATTTATTACATACGTCTAATCAGGGTTTGTGTATAGAAAAAAAAAATTTGAACACATGCAATGAAAACAGCTGCATTAGCAAAAATATGTTACTGACTGGTTAATTTTTACTTCACAAAATTAAATTTTACTGATTGATAACAGGAACATGATCAACCTGGAACTACTGTAAAAGTCTCACCATACAAAGGACACATACAGTGATCAGTTGTTAATTGTTTAACTGATGTTAGGCAGAATGTCTGATGTGAAATAATTTGTCATGTAATACATTTTTATAGGCACTAAAGCAATACATAAGGATATTTGTTATACAATAGCACAGGAATGTCAAAACTTAGATAAAGTCCTTCTAAGTTTCACGGACTATCTGCAGGACTATCATCAAGGACGCACGTCTTATAAAAGTGTCAGTTTTGAAGCAGCTTCCTCCTTATCAAATGACATTCTTTCTGATATCTGTGTTCCCTCTTCTGCCTCCGCTAGCGATGCCCAGACAAGATGGCAAAGTTGCCATAGTGACGGGAGGAGGCAGGGGAATTGGCTATGAGGTAGTCCGCCACATGGCCAGACTGGGGGCACATGTTATCATAGGTACAGTATCAAGCACCACACCAGTGACCCGCAGTCACTGGAGATACAGCCTTTCCACCTGCTTTCCTCTGGTCTTATCTATAAAAACAAAAACAGTAATTATAGCCTTCTGTGCTTTACAATAAAGAAACAAACCAAAAAATCAACCAAGAAGAAAGAAATAAAAACAATTAAAAACACTAGCCAGATAGAAGCTCCTATTAAAGTGAATTTCATATAAAAGTTTTATGAGACAGGTTAACCTCAGTAGATGGTGAGCATTGTTTTTCAGGCTCCAGGCTCATTCAGCTCATTCAGTCGTATCCTCTTTTGAAAATTCTTCTTTCTTTCTCTGTTGTTGTTGGATTTTAATCTTTTTTGATTCACCTTTTCCCCTTTGCGCCATATGAATCATTGAATCTGGTCTAAAACTGGGTAGCTTTGTGATCAAATGAATATTTCAGAGTTTGTATTGCATGGCAGTTACTGAAAATTGTGTTGTAGCGCTACAGATAAAACCTACACAGATTTATGCCATGCTGCATTTGATTGAAACTTGTGTCATTATCTGTTTAGGAAGCTCCTTTATCTGCTGTCAGAATATGATTAGGTGTGGGAGAGAAGAAAAGAATAATTTCACTGAGTAAGATGGATGCTTTGATAAGTGAAGACAACCAGATTATAGTTTGAATTTATCACATGAAATTATCACCAAAACAACAAGTTAGTTTTGAAAACGTGTACCCATAGCTGCAAGTGGAAGGAAATAATATTGGCACAAAGTAAACAGATGCCACAACAACCTCGTCTGTTCAGGCTGGTTGAAAAGTGTAAATTTACATTTACACACCGTATTAACCTTGTTAGCGATGCACACACATCTCATTCACCAGTATCACACTATCAAATGTCGCTCTCTTAACTGGTAAAGCACAGGGATGATGAGTCCAAAGCTGAATGGAAATGGGTCTGTGTTGGTTGTGTCACAGAAAAGATACCAGGCTACTATAATAAAGTAATTTGTATTGTTCAGTGAACAAAAATATATCCCAGCAGTGTCGGCCAGAGTGAAGGCATGCTTTGTGTGTGCCTACTTAAAAGGCCGCCACTGTCAGAGATCCTTTTACTAGTATCACACGGTCAACAGTGCATTCAGATGCTTCTTGACACCCCGTTGATCCGGAATAACATCAAAACAGTTTTCCTCATTGCTCCACTATGAGCACAATGATGTTAAGGCTCTGATGGGATTAAAAGGCTCTTATCACACCCAGTATTAAAAAGCATATTTAGGATCATGACTTTTTTTTTTGCATCCAACAAAATCTGTAAAGAAAAATCTAATAACTAAACTGAAGGCATTCACGTCCATTTCAACTTATCTGTAGTAAATAATTAGTAATATGAAACATGCCAGCTAGTACACAGGTGATATACTACAGTGAACTGTCACTCTTCCTATGTCACTTGCTTAAATGTGTCGATCACTACACCTCTCATGTGTTCTATGTTCTCTTTATTGTGATGTGGTTCAAGGCTTTATCGGTAATTAAGGGTCACTCACTTCAAAGTTTTGTTGAGCTTTCCTAAGCCAGGTTGTGAATCATTGTGTGCATATTGATGAATCTGTAAGCAAATCATGTTTTGAATAACATGCTTTTCTCCCAGAAAAACTGAATTGTTGTACTATAAAAGTTCATATCTACAGTTTATTGGTGTTAAATGTTAACTGTTACTTTAACAAAGTTATGTATTTTGGCTGTAAAACAGTTCCCCTGTTTTGAAACTGGTTCTGGAGCAGGATGAACTAATCAGCGTGTTTGACTCATGCTGTATATCATGGCACATTGTTCAGCCTTCAAACCATTAAAACCTTTCTCCCTATGAAATAAATCTAGTATTTGTCAGTCTAAGCTTGATGAAACATGCAAACGATCTTTCGGTGATCTGATAATTATAATCTTGCCACCTGCATCAGAAAGGCTGTTTATATCCAGTCCCATTACATCTGTTTTCTCTGTGGTCGAGGCAGAGGAGTGGTGAAATGGCATCCTGTTTAATTGTTTGTATTGTTGTGCTTTGTTCTTTAGTCTGGAGCGGTCTGTTTGGGATTTGTATTTTGAGGGCATTTTCCTTTTTTGTCCAGCATCTCTCCCAGCAACACTTGAGAACTGGCAGCTGAGTTAATTGCCATTAGCATTTCCTCAAATGTACAATCCCAGGAGGGTGTATGCTGTGCCCAATAACCCAATAGGACCGAGTTAAAGTCTTTAGTCTCTATTTGTAGTCCACAGTTACTGGGTTTGGTTTCAACTTAATTCAATTGTCAGGTCACCAGAATAAACTACACACCTCTGCAAGATCTTCAGTGGCTGGCTGAAGGTTTGAATTGTTGACAACATTATATGGCTAAAGAGGTATTTTATCATTTACATCCAGTATAAATATAGACTTAAAACAGATCATTTTATTTGCACAAATTGTTATTGCAATTTCAAATAAACATAAAGATAATGATATGATAATTTTTTAATTGTACATAGGAAACAGTGAACATCAAGGTCCACAGTATTTGCTATTACTGCAACTGCTAATTGGTCAAAAATATTCTATGATCAACTTGTTAGCATGAAATAAATGCTTTTTCTGAAGGTTTTGTTTTATTGTATTATCCCCTTTTCCAAGAACAAAGCAGCATTGGTTTGGAGATGAATTATCAACATAGAAGGAGAATATGAATAACGAAAACCTAATTCAAATTCATGCAGCCCTTTCACAGCAAATTAAGGCATTTTGGCCAGATAGGTGCAGTCAGATCATTTCAATTTAAATACAAAACATCCATGGAAGGCAGGAGAATCAACTCATTTAGTATGATTTTAGTCTAAAACAATTTCTTCCATTACACATTATTCACACTTTTCTATAAAGAAATTAATTTCATGGTGTGTAATAAAAAGTTGCACATCATTACACAATTAGTTGCTGTAGAGTTCTGTATGTGAAAAGATGGGCTCAAGCTAATAAATCATAGATACTGATGTCAGACTGAATAAAAAAAGGAAGCAGCACAGAATTTATATAAATGTACAAAAAGTGTGTCAGTAATTACTGACAGTTGTTTGATCTCTAGATTAATCACTGTGGAGAGAACATGGTCCCACCTACTGACATAGAATTTCCTGTAGTGAGGAGATGCCTTTTTACACCAGTGTGATGTCTCATCACATATTTTGATCATCTGTCTTGCAGTGTTGCTTTTTGTAAAGCAGTTTGTAAATGCACAGTTAGTGTTGATGGGTTACTGTTGCAGACACGGAGATACAATCTACAGTTTTTCAAATCTTTATTAGTACATTAATACACAATTAATAAAAGTTGTTAGATGAGAATGCTAAACTCAAACATACTGGCAAATGTTCCTTTAAACTGGATGTGGTTTTAGCTGTTTTGCCTCTAAAGCCTTTTGTCTTTTGACATCTAGACTATTTTTCCCAGCTAAAAGCTTTTTTTTTTAGTGTAAAATGGAAAACATGCTCCAGACTAGATATGAAAATGTTGAAATGATTTGTATTTGCATCTCCCCCATTGCATTGTTGTACTGAGTAATAAGTGTCAATTTGAACACTATTATGTGGTGGTTCATTGTTCATTGTCAACCACAAAATGGTTGAACCAGTTTAATATAGTCAACAAAGCTTTAAAGATCCAACGTGCCCTTTTAATCAAAATTGGCAGCTTATTCCCCAATACTTTGGTAATAATACTATTTGACTGAGTCTACCTCAGTCAAACAAGTAAATGAGGAGATACTGTTAATGACATATATATTCCAATTAGGCCATTACCATAATAAGAGACAGACTGTGGAAATTGTGACAGCTATATAGAACAAAATTGTTGTAAAATAGTTTTTAATAAAACCAATCTTTGTGTGCAGGGCCTTACATCCCCAAGATGCCGTGCACAGAACAGCAATATATGTTTTCATGTGCTTGGCTTCCAGGGCAAAGCTGCATTTTCCATTCAGCTCACAAACTTCAAAACATTGAAGAACACTCTGCTATATTCATTCAGTGTGCATTGCGCAAAGTCAGTGTTAGAGTATCCTTGAAGACATTTTCATGCAGAATGAGACTTGAACACTACGTACGAATACACACAGAAAGTCAATACACAAAGAAGTGTAAGTGTCTGTTGTAGACCCAGATAATCCTATGTGTATTGAAGCTGATTTTGCAGGACTCTGAATGTATCTCAATTCCACATATCCCCATCTCTTGAGATAATTTGTGAAGTGAGAATATTTATAGTAAAGTGGTTTCTTCTCTAGTACAGGAGTGGGTGCATATTTTAGTTGGAGTGGTAGCATAGTTCTTGTGTGAGTAGAGTGTATGGTTTGAGACTGTGCATCAACCAGTGTAGAATTTCTCTTGATTTAAAATGATGTTCAACATTTTTTTAAGATATGGTTTAAACTTCAAATAATCTGTTTGCAGATGCAAATATGTTTTCGACTGAAAATATATTGTCAAAAAAGGAGAAATTAGTTTGTGTTGAATGGTAGATGGTATTAATTTGAAAGGAATGACTATAAATACTGCGTAAAGAAATGAAAACATTTTGTTTAATTTTTTAACAAACAGCTACAGTATGACCCAAGCAACAAGAACACATGGCACTTTGATGCTTCAGCTTGGTCAAAATCTTATGGGAAAGCTTATGCTTACCTATATATCAAAGCAGACTTTAATTTGTTAATAATTAGACATTTCTGTCTTTAGACAGTTCCAATTGTTACTTAGATTACCACAAATTACAGAGAGAAATCAGATCAATATTTTCCCTCTGTTTTCTAATCAGCATCATCCTCCTGCATTGAATGAAAACAAATTAAGGCAGAGGCAGTTTAATATCCTTTCAAATATACAGAAGAATACCTGAACACACTGCTTCATTATATTTTGAAAACAGGCATTAGATTAGGGAGTCATTAAATCATACATTGTGATGTCTGGAATTGATAAATCAGATGCCAAAAGGAAACCATCCTTGTCACCTCTGACATCATTATATCTGCAACAGTCTCTTGTGGCCAAATTGTTTACATAACAGCTGAAGAAATGTAACTTTGAACAGGCAGTTGTGCTGCTATGATGATCATTTTCCATTCCTCTTATTCAAAAGGTGTGTAGGTTTACCAGATTTACCATGGGAAATGTGCTAGTTCATTTTTACCCATAAGCAGGGTCTTGTAAGTGGTGAGAAATTGCATTCCTCACACGCTGTCATGGCCTGATCATAAGGTTACTGCTCAGCAAAGCTTAGATCTTGAAAAACAATTGTGATGCTTGTGAAACCAGGCAAAACATGCATCACTAACCCGTCTTACCTGAAACATCTGGTTGTCACAGGACTAGACAGTGAAACACCAAATGTCATTGACATGCCTATTTGTTTTTAGACATGATGTTGTTTGATTTAGACATTATAATGTTGTGATACCTGCTGCTATAGACAATCAAAACACAAATTGGACTTTTTAGTCGGGCACCACTGCCTTTCCGATGCAATTCAGTGTTTTCTTTATTTGGCCAAGCAACAGGCAAATGCAGTGACCGTGCACACTGTATAAGCATCATGATGTCACAGTGAAGATGTGAGATTTATGTGGTTTTATGTCATCTCACTCTTACAAAGAGGGCAAATAAGCATATTTTTGCTAATGAACTGGATGTATCTTAGAAATTTCTTACTTTGTATCGCCCTCAATTTATTAATTTGTTCAGCTGCAGCAAGATTATTCAAATGAATTAATTAGGTTACATTTTCAACACCCAGCCCAAAATATTTAGTAGGCAAATTATCTCCCGAGGACATATTTTTAATCAGTGGCTATTTTAATACAAAGCTTTGACCACAAGCGGTCGTGAGAAATATGTATTTAACGATACGCAGCATGCTCAGTGGCTGGACTCATAAGTGTAGAAGCCTGTTGAAGAGCTGCTGTTTGTACAAAGAAAACGGTATTTGTGTGGGATCAGTGTGTGAGACTGTCCTTTGTATGTGTGGCCTTTGTGACACATCATCCTGAAGAGCTGCATCCTTCTGCCCAGCCTCAACCACAGTGCATCAGGGTAAATGATGCTGTGCCCTTGAAAAGGCCTGCATGTTAATCCAAGATTAGTTTGTCTGTGTGTGGAGGGAAAATGAGAGTGTGGCTAGTGTAGGCTATCTGTCTGTGCGTGAGTTTAAAAAGGTGTGTGTGTGTGCATTCATTCAGTGTATACTGTATGCAGGAAACTCTCCATGTGAGAAGTGAGAACCGCTAATGCGTGACTAATGGTTCATTGATCGGTGTTTTGTCTAAGGACAAATCATTTAATCAACTAATTGTGAGTACTAATTTGTAGGAACTGAGAGTATAATTTCATCTGTATCTCTTGAGTGTATCTCTCTTCTGTGTTCGCACATGTAAGTAACTATTTTGGAATGATCTTTTGAAAATGAGGTTCTGTATATAAGACACTAGCTCTTTCTCTTCCATGTGGCTGTTTTTAATTTATTTCATCTCTCTTTCATTGAAGCAGAGTTAATTTGTATGCAGACAATTATGTAAACAGAAAGTCCTTCCTGACTCAGAGTCAGTGACTGTATCTTTGGACATCTGTGCATGTTAAAAGTATTAAAATATGTAATGTACCTAACTGTAAAGTATCTAAGTATATAATTAACATAGAGTTTTGGGAGGTTTCTGGAGGATATTTTGAAAACACAAAAAACTCAATTGGATTTTAACACTGAAATGTTAAAAAATGAACACCAGAGGTCATAAAACATGTCCCTCATCTAAACCTGTTTCATCAGCAGTTTTAACAATCTAAAACTTCAAAGACGATCTTGTACAAAACAACTACCGTTTGCTAACAGCTATCTGCTTTTATCCAGAAATCTAAGTGTAGATGTAAAATGAATCATGCATCCCACATCTTAAAATAAATGCATGTCCAGTAAACCAATAATATGAGTTTATATTTGTCTCTTCCTTCATAGGGACAAGTTATTCTGTGCAAGATATAAGAATAAAAAAAAAAGTGTACAGAGTAGTCTCTAAAGATTGCACCTGGATCCAGTTAGGAGAGATGATGCAGTGGAAGGCTGTGCACTTAGGCCTAACTTTAGTTAAACACATACACCAATCAGCCATAATATTAAGTCTACCTGGCAGTTGGGGTGGAACGGTCTCAGCATTGGTGTTGTGACAGGTCTGCAGCTACACAGCCCCACATTCAGAAGCTGTGATGCACTCTGAGTTGTTGCTCCAAAAATCTGTTAATCATAGTGAGCATTAAAATTAAATTAAGATCAAACCATCACTTACTGTTACTGATTGACTGATCGGCAAATTCACTCACTTTAAAACTGTACCTATTTATACTGTAAGTCTGACTTGCAGAATGACATGTCTGATAATACTTTCTTATCAGATTTTTAAAACACTCGCGCACTCAGCTCCAGTTGCAAAATCACACATTTCGCAAAAATCATCTGTCCACATACTCACCTGCTGTCAGTGAGCTGCGTTCTCATTTTATTTCACTTGCTACTGGCCACATTTAGTCCATTTTTACCATGCCCCCATCACCACTCAATATGAATAATTTCTTTACCCGCTACAATTTATTAAAGCCTCAAAATCCATAACAGCACCATGAAAGGTAACCTATGACTAAAACATGACTAAAATTTATATGCCTGCGTTCAGTGACACCACTGACTACATCTTAACTAAAATTAAGATGAAATAAATGACTAAAATGTGACAGAAAGTCGCGTGACGATCTGGGCATACCTTGGCAATGGGAGAGTGGATGATCTGCATTCTGTACTGAACATCCTCGGCAAGCATGGCTACCACTCCATACTGAAGAGACATGACATTCCCTCTGGGCAATGACTGATTTTGTATAACTTAAGCAAGATAATCACCTCCAGCATCCTACTCGGTTGTGTAAGATTAATTTGAAGCAGAAAGTAGCTGCTGGAATACTCTTTGTGATGGCTTGGCTAGCTCATCTGCCAGATCTGTACCTCATCAAGCTGGTGTGGGAGAAGCTGGACAGAAGAGTTTGGGAACACTGCCCAGCCAGCAAAGTAGACCTTTGGGAAGTATTGCAGAAGGCCTGGGAGGAAATCACACCTGAATATCTGCAAATGAATCAGTAGCATGCCACAGATTTGTCATTCAGTTATTGCAGCAAAGGGTGTTTTAAGTTTAACATGCAAATTTGATGTGACCATTATTCTGTTCTCAAGTATGCTAGAAGGGGAATGGTCTTTGTGATATATACAACCATTTGAATAAAACCAACAAAACATAACAAGAAGAGATTTAGTTTACATTCAAGTGTGTTGGATAGACAAGACTTTATCAATACATGTCACTTATTATGTGGTTAATTTACTTGCTTGTCTAACGCACACTTGCACAAATGATATTTGGTGCTTTGGATCTTGTGTTATATTTATTTTATGGCATAATTAATAGCATTTTTAAAGTACCAAACATTCTTTAAAAACACATTTAGAAACAGGCTCCTCAACGAGGTAGAATTTTCCCAGAACCTATGTTAATATTCATAAATGTTCATCAAAGGCTAAATGTTAGTGTGAAGAATTTTTTAATGATGAAAGAACAGATAAAAGAACAAAAGCATTGACAACTGAAAATTATTATTATTGTTGTTGTTGTTGCTGTTGTTGTTATATAAAACAGTATTATTATTTTATGTCAGTCGTTGTATTAATCTGTAATTGTGTCTCTTCCTACCTCAGGTGGGAGGGATGAACAGGAGGGTCTGGTAGCCGTCAGAAAGATCTGTGAAGAGTACAAAGAGGCCAAAGGTAACTTTGCAAAACATGTCTATGAACACATGCACAACCACACACAAGCATACATAGGGTTTTGCACGTGTGCACTTGTTTTTATATGCCAGTATTTGGAGAGAGCTGCAGCAATGTGGTTCCCTTAGGCTCGTCTTTACCAGTCACACACACATAATTCCACACTTGCAGGTTATAAACACAGACAGAGGTCCCGTGCTAGTTATACAATGTCAGGTGTGTTGTTGAAGCATGATGGGAAAGAGGACTATACAAGGAAAAGGACTATGATAAGATGATGAGGGGACATGAGTCAACAAAATGTGGGGTTGTGGTTGGAGGGGTATAGTCATGAAAGGCAGCCAAAGAGGGAGACAAACATGACAAATGGGCAAATGTAGAAAAAGAAAAGAAAGAGGAGGTGTTGGAGATGAGAGGAGATAAATGATAGCAGTGAAGAGATTTATAACGCCACTGACTAAAGACTACAACTTCCATGCTGAGAAATAGTTTTGGTTGACCTTTACAGAACCATAAATTACACCATAGACTCCTGAATAAGAAGCCTCATAAGTTATCCTTCTGTACTTAATGGCCTTGAGTCCTAACCACCTTGGTGTGTCAGTAGCTGTTTACCTCATGGGATGTTCAGGAAATGTACTAATGCAAAAATCATTTTGTCTTTTCAGTCCAAAGTTGTTGGGGTACATAAACTCACAAAATAATAGACCATAATCAGACCAAATGTAACTGAGTCAACACTGAACAGACCTCATAAAAAATAAATGTCTTAAATGTATGATATTATTGATTATAACATAATATGAGTTTGTCTTTTCCTTTATTTTATTATGGAATTAATTTAGTATAGGATGAAATTGTAAAACTATGGCCAAACATGGCGTTTAAACTTGAGTGTTGGTCTCTTCCCATTTAATTGATTGCACCACAGTAACTATATCACTATAAATCATTATAACCAAATGAACATATATATAAACAAATGTACTATATTAATAAATTTGACGGAAAAAAATGCTGTTCAGATTTAACTGTTTATTATAACAGTTGTGTGATTATTTCTCCAATTCTTAATCCTACACTTGTAATTAACAATGAATCAGTTTATTGCTAGAGAAAAGTTGAAAAGTGTAATGTAATGTAAAGTGTAATGTAATTTAAATGTTTATTAAAATTGTTTGAGCATATGACCGTTTACCTTTACCTATTACTAAAGAAATCCAGCTTACTTTAATATATTGTTTAATTTAATGTTTATCTGTAAGGTCCATATCTGATCCAAATCAATTGATGAGTTTATACACTTTCAGCATTTGCCACTTGCTTTGATTTCTTTTCACAGAGGAAAATGTACCAAAATTCATCTGCACCTCCTCATAACTCCACATTTGTCCTTGATTCATCCTGCAGTATGTTTTAGGTGGACAAAGAAAGAATTAAAATCTACTCATAATCCAGTGCTCTCAAAGTGCGATTACTGTGTTTACTTGAGTCGAAACAAGTCACAGGGGAAAACAAACTAGAGTTCAGTTTAAACTAGTTAAAGCCTGTAGGTGTGGAAGCCTCTCAAGGCTGCACTGCCAGTTGGCAAGTGGCTGTGGTTTGTGTTGCTTGGTTTTGCAGTGGAAAGCAGGAGAAACTGGCTTGGTCCCTGTTTGTGTGTAAGTGGCTGTCAAGTACAGAGACGCCGGCCTTGTAGCTGGTGTCATTGGAGCCGATTTCCCTAGATGGGGCCATGGTGGAATTGATTACTTCTTTTGTAATTGGCAGGCACTGAGGCATAGGCAACAATGGAGCTGTCTGAAGCCAGATGTTTATGCACTGAATGTGAATGTGTTGATGTGTGTGTTGGAGCGTGTTTGAATGAGACGAGATGCTAATGGATTCTCATTAGCATGTAAGGCAGGAGCTTTAAACATCTCTGTCCAAATGCCCTTTGGCATTCGTCCTAGCGTTTGCACATTTGTGTCTTCTGAGAAATTGAAGACAGGTCATTAGGGGTGTACGATACAACGGTATAGATCGTGAACGATTAAAATGTCTCCATGATTTGCCTTTACTGCGAGATCGTGCTACAGTGCGCGTTCTATCAGTTGCAGTTCTATGGCCTATATCCAACGTGCAGTGCAGCGTGACGTACAACAATGTAGGAGGCAGCATGATGAATGACAACACGGCCACGTTTTAGTTTAACCTAAAAGTAGCCTGATAATTCCCTACATATTTATGCAAAATTGCAGTGAAAAGCACAAAGTAGTGTGGTCAGTGGAGGAGCAGAAGAATTATTTAATACATGAACATAATGATCTGTGCACAGGTTCGAGGGACTTATTCCCGACTTATTTCGATACATTTTACTGGCACCAGAAAAGAACATTTAGTTTTATTACCGGATAAGAAAACACAGTTCAGGTGTTTGTTCTGCAGTCTCTCTGTGTATCTGTCTGTGACCCAGGGTGGAGCTGACCTTCTTCACAGACCAGACAGTAGGCAGGTGAGGTGAGTTACTGTTCACGTTATAAAAATTAGTACAAAACAATAAAAGTAACACTAAACAGGCATAAACTCTCAGAATAAGGTCTGTGCTGCCTGTGTTCGCTAATTAGTATGAACACAGTAAAGTGAAAACATACTGTGCTGTGTGTAGAACTGTACAGTTACTGTACAGACAAATTGCTGCAAAACTTAAAACTGAGCAGCAGCCAGACACAGCTTTTAAGGCTTTGTTTTTTTAAATAGGCGAATACATTTAATTGTGAAGTTCATTAAAACCAACATGGAGAAGAATTGTGATAAAGTCGTGAATCGCGATGCTGTCTTTAAAAAAAAGGAAAAATTATGATATTTTTGCCGCAATTAGAGGTCCTTTAGGACACAGAATATGAATCTCATCCAGTTTTTCTTTCATTCAAACATTAACTGATTGATATTATAAAAGTAGTTTTGTAATGGTGTTGTCCCTAGAAAACCCCAAGTACAATCCTGCTGAAATATGCTAATGACTTTTAGACTGCAAGTGGGCTTTAGTAAATGAGGCTTACAGAATTTAAGTTTAAATTACACACACACAAACACACACACACACACACACACACACACACACACACACACAGATACAGGGTATTTCTGTATTTTTGCCATAGGCACTGCTGTCTGTCTACTAACTTTAGTCACGGTGCACTTGAAAGTAACACTGTGTGCCTCTAACCATAGGCCTAGATTAACAGTGTGAAACAGTGTGAAGCAAGGTGTGTGTGTGCGTTTGTCTGTCTGCTTAACATACACTGAATTTTGTCTCAGTTTAGGTAAGCCAGCTGCTCCCCTCTCACAAACACTACTGTTATTTCACCAAAGCACTTTCACTCCAATGAAATCATTTCAGTTTAGTTTTTATTTAATTCAGTCTTGAAAGTAATCAAACCAGCCACTTCAAATGTAAAAACTGTGAAAAAAAGCGACCCTGTTTTAGTAAACATGTTTTTGTGCAAATATAAGCATGTTGTGTGGATTTCTGAAAAGGTGTGTTACTGCAAATGTTGGAAGTAGCTGTATGTACAAGCATGGATATTATTTGTATTAATGCTATATTATCTGTGTAAGACAGCCTTACATTATACCCAGATTTGGATTTACAGCTATCTTGACTTCAGTGAATCATCCCATTAACACTAAAAGCTTGAACTGACTGGGTCACCAGCCAGCCTCCTCTCTTCCACATCAGATGAATAAATATGTATGTGAAGGAGCTCATACTGGCATGATGCCCAGAGCTAATATTTTTGAATATCATTGTGCTGTTTATCAGACAGCTCAAAGTAAAACTATTTCACTTTGTTGTCTGGGTGTCGTAGTGGGTGGTTTTAGAAAAGAGAGTCATTCGTCCTTTCATAATTTTATTCTTTAAACAGTGTTGTTCAGGTGGACAGAGGAAAGATGAGACGCCGTAGTGGGATGTGATGCAAGATTTGAAGGTGATTCAGAAAACAACAACAGCAACAGTAAAACCAACCATTTCTAGTCCGAATAGTTGTGGAGCTCTGACAGCTGATCATTTCAAAGAAGTTCACTAACTGGTATGACCTTCTTTTGAGTCAATAACTTCAATGAAACATTTTCACTAACTGTTTATGAACCCAGCACATCAGGTTGTAGGGATGTTATCCCTTTCCTTAGTTTCCACTCAGACATGCTGGTTGGCTTCCCTGCTGTCTGCTTCAGGTCATTCCACAGAATTTTTGTAGGATTAAAGTCATGACAATCCAAAACATGAAATTTTTGTTTTGATTTTTTTTTTTGCTACTACACCAGTGAGTCACCCCTTCCTTATTTTATTGTATTACTTGCTTAAACTTTGGTTTTGTAAATAAACATCAGAAAAAGCAGAAGATGCTGCATCATGAAGACGAGAAATTATTCCTCACCTAAATTTCCAATATATTAAAATGTTTTCACCTCTCCTCGAACTGCCACCTTATTGTGGTGGAGGGGTTTGCGTGTCCGAATGACCCTAGGAGCTATGTTGCCGGGGGCTTAAGCCCCTGGTAGGGTCTCCCAAGGCAAACAGGTCCTAGGCGACGGGCCAGACTAAGAGCAGTTCACAAACCCCTTATGACAAACAAAAAATCAAGGACCGTTACGTCGCCCGGATTGGCGTCACCGGGGCCCCACCCTGGAGCCAGGCCCGGGGTTGGGGCACGTAGGCGAGCGCCTGGTGGCCGGGATCTTTCCCATGGGACCCGGCC
>OMLM01000497.1:10347-72372 GCA_900302695.1 Helostoma temminkii
TTACAAAACAGAAGTGATGTCTTTCACAGTGAATGAAACCAGAGAGACAGAGAGACTAGAGGGAATGAGAGAGGAGAGAGAACAGGAGGGGGCACACACACACACACACACACACACACACACACACACACACACACACACACACACACACACACACACACACACACACACACACACACACACACACTATAGAATTACCACATTACTATCTATGGTTGCTTCACTTTACCAAAAGAGGTCAGTTAAGAAACTTAAAGAATGCTTAATTTCTCAAACATGGTGAGCAACAGGAGAGGATCTACTGGCTTACATTTTTTCATAGAGCGGTTTTGAAGCATGGTTACTGTACCACATGCAGTATATTACATCTAGATATGAGATAAGATAAGTTTTATTTGTCATATGCACAATTATACATAGTACAATGTACAATGAAATGCGCTGGGGGATTATGAATATTTTTTTTCAGAAACTCTTTTCCTAAAATGAAGTTGTGACGTGTTCTGACTTGATACAAACAGACACTGAAGTGTAAAATGAAACAGCAGATTTCATTCTTGAGCTTTCCTGAGCTCACAATAGAGAGACTATGATTGCTTTTGTTTTCCTTGCAGACTAGTGCTGCAAAGGTTTCTGGAGCCAGTCCCAATCTGACTTCTCTAACACTGGGTATCTCCTGATCTATTGATGATCCAATCTGATGCTCATATTTAACTACAAATTTATATCTCACACACAGTGTTTTGACACTGTACTGGTATGGCAAGATCCTAAACTGTGAAGATGTATCACTCTCTTGGCTTTCCTGCAACTACAGGAAATCCCCGTATATTTGGCGCTGCACGAGGTGTAAGAGTGGAGCACCTTCTCATCTCAATAAAAAATATTTGGCTGAGAACAGACACTAGCTACAGAAACACTGTACCAACAAGTTACTTACAGAAAAAGCCCATTAACATCTCCAATGACCTGCTGCGACCATGTTTGTCACAAATGCAGCATCAGCATAGAATAAACATGTGAAGCTGCTGGCCAGATGTTTCACTGTTTAACTGTGTCAGAGTTTATCAAATCAAGGCATTTACCAAACTTGGTTAGTTATTTTTCACATTCACACAGTCAGTTTCATTCTCCTGTAGAGCCAACTTTACTTTAGCTGATACCAATCTTTTTAGAAATATGCCTGGATAGGTGTCATCAGCATTCGGTTAGGACATCTTCAACTTAACAGTCTCCACTCTGGTCACTCTAAATGGCTGCACTTCTGTACATTATGCTTTTTTATTTATTTTAAGTGCTTCATACTCATCCACATTCACACATTGATAGCCCAACTGACCTGACCCACTGGAAGCAACCTGAGATCAGTGTGTTGCCCAGGGACACTTGGACATATGACAGGAGGAGACAGGAACTGAACAATTGACACCATGATTGAGGGATGACCACTCTACCTCCTTAACCACAGCTGCTCTTCATCCACTGCTTCTAGAAGCTATTTCTCTGGGTAACCTCTCAGAATGGAATCTTGGGTTGAAATGTAAGTGCAAAAAACACCACAGCACTGACCATCAAGCTGCAAAGACACGGCCAAAATCAACATAGCAAAAATCTTGCAAATTGCCACGGTGAGGTCTCAGTGCTTTCAGGACTACTACCATGGGATGTGGAATATTGATTGATGCCCATTACCACATAACTTGCTGAAGAGTATAGCCAGTATACCATATATAGTATAAATGTACAAACAAAAACACCATTTCACATCACTACATACTATATATATCATGGTTTATTTTCATGTAAAGTACAAACTGCCTTGGAAGCCAGAGTACCTGGAGAAAACCCACACAGACATGCAATGAGGAGTATATGCAAACTCCACACAGGAAGGGCACTTGACTGACCAGTGGCTACCCAGGGTTTTTTTTAGCTGTGAGAGACAGTGCTCAACCACTGTGCATGTGGCCTTAAATAAATACCAATTCCCATTTCCAGTGTCTGAGGATGTTATGTGTGCACTATTTTCATAATAGGTTATGACTAAAACCAGTAAACAGCTCCACAGCTAATGTTATGAATGTCAAAACGGGCTCAGACCACAGCCACATCAAATCTAGAGTAGAATTAAAATTGTCTTGCTTTGTGCCAGAGAAGCGGAACTGATGCTAAGTTCTGTTCTCCTCCTCACAAACTTATTCTAATCTGAGTTTCAACTGATTAATGAAAGACAAAACCAAACAAAACAATGCGTTGATGTATCAGGGCTAATTCTTGATTCCTCCCACTCACTCAACTCAAATCAGCGTTGCACCACTGTGACCAGATTATATGATGGAGCACAAGACTACTCCTATAGGGGCTCCATCTCCTGTTGCAAATTTACTAAAGCCAAGACAAATAAAGCTGTTTTTCTGATAAAAGGTGGGTGCTGTGCATGGTCACTTAATGAGAAGTGCTAAAATAGCATAACAAAAGTAGAAGAGATACAATGTTCATGAAGTGACACAGTATAATAATGTAAAATTATAAAATTAGCCTCCACACTGGTTGTGTAGTCAACTGTCATTTGGCAATCATGGTATAATGGCAGCTAAAACATAATAAAATAATAGATAGAAGAGTTGTACTGTTGACTCATTTCATCCTTCATTGTGATATTTTGAAGAAATTTTATTCTACAGGCATAATGTAGGATTTTTATAGGACTGTACTGTGCATAAACACATTAAGTCAACCATTACAAAAAGTCACAGACTATTAGCCCACAGCTGTCACACCATTAATTACTCTACACAGAAACATCTAAATCTCCTTAAAGAGTCACTTTTGAGTTACTCTTTCTAAGAAATTAATGTGTTCCTTGAAAAGTAGTCTTAAGGTGTCTACACTGTCTGCTGCACAAAGCTGCAGAATACACACACGTGGCTCATATGAATCAAACAGCCCATAACCACAGAGCAGGAGCAGTTAAGGGACCTCAAGTGACTCTGGCTACCTTGAATGACTAATGACTAAGCTTTAGTCAGCCTGGCCCACACTTTAACAACTTCCTTCCTCATCTGGATGCATTATGTCCAGGTTGCAGTCCTAGACTGCAGCTATTTTAGATGTTTCCACCCTCTGCCAATAACACTGCAATAATAACAGAGGCAGCCTTTTCCACATGTTTGTTTGCATGCCCAAATTTTACCAAGGAGTGGTAGGGGAAAGACTAACCCAGAAAACATGATGGAGCATTTCTTCACCACATAAGTCAGCCAGTGGGGAGTAAATAACACTCAGCTTCATTTTTTAAGTACACCTCTGCATCTTTCACTTTATAAAATGTAGAGCAGGGAGAAACATTCATTCATGAAGGATCTTGTTGACGGCCTGATAGTGAGTGGAAAGCTGGCAGATAACGCTTTATGAGTCAACAGAGATTTGATAGAGGATACAATGTGGTGTAACTGAGCACAGACAATGGCTGACATACATATATAAACACAGTCAAAGAACACAAAGAAATGACACAGAGAAGTGAAATGTGTCATAGCTGGGTTTATAGCCCACACTGTACATCAATCCCACATAATTTACAGCAGCATGTTTCAAAGGCCCACAAATCTGATGATGATGGGTCACGCTATGGAGATAATAATTACACATTTCTGCTGAGCCTCTTTGTCTTGCCACTGTGTGCAGTGGAACTAAATTCTTTCCATTGAAAAGTGCAGGCCTGTAATCTAGCACCAGCCTTTGCAACACGCTGACTTGCTGTGAATCTGATCACCATGGCAACGCACCATGTTCTCTTTTCTCCTCTGTGCACTTAAAGCAGCTCTTTCCACTAAGCGCATCAAAAACAGTTCTATAGATACCTCCAGCAAACACCACTGAATGTAATATCAGTCAGTCATGATGCTCTGGTGGTAGCGATTCTCCTGGAGCCTAGAGGTGAAAGGTTAAGCTCTGTCAAAGCCAACACACTAAATGTCACAGTCTAGAGAAAGGCATATGACGACAATAGTGCCAGCGTTTGAGAGAATACAGTGGAAGTGTGAGAAGGCAAAGATATTCTTTATGAACTAATACGTAATGTTTCACTTTCCCTCAGGTAGGAAGTTATTTTAATGTGGTTACACCTGCATGTGATGCATCTGGGAATTAAAAGGCCTCTCTCTGATCTTTCCCTGGAAGCAACAACAGTCATCTAGTCGTCAGCTCGGAGGATGTCTGCCCAGGTGGATTAAGAAAGGATGATTAGAGGATTGGCTATTCACCCTTGTCAGCACTGTCAAACCGAGCTACCACCACTCATTAAACCTTGGCATAGCACTTCTCTTCAGTAATGTGTTGGTTGTAATCCCTTTGCAATGAAACACACGGCTTCACTAAGGATATGCATCGCAGCTAATTGTTGATATACAGTATCAGAAATGTCAGATGTTAGCTGGGCAGAGAGTTGGCACATACATATTTTTGGGGTGTATTACAGATGTCAGGGTTTCTGGTGTGTTAAATGGAGCTTGCCAGGCTAGGTGGTACACGCAGGAGCCAGAGAAATTCAGAAGCCAGTTCTACCCAGCAAAATTCCTGACCCTTGAATTCATGCATACAAATGATCAATGTATCATAGATTAAAAAAGTTGATTCATTACACAGGTCTTAGCAGTGAATAAGGCTGCTTAAATTAATATTATCAAAGCACACCTGTGGCCTTTGGAGGTGTTGTAAATCTCATACTGAACACTCCTGCTTCAACATGATGATTTAATGACTGCTAATGTAGATCTGAAGAGCAGGCCACTGCTCTATAATTAGCCACAGAGGAATGAGTGTGATGGTTACATCAAGTGTTAAATGTGAATGAAAATGTTTTACACTCACCTCTGGCCCTCGCTCCTGTACATGGCAGGACTCACTGTCTCCCTCTGAAAAGGAGCCTGATTCGTCACTAGAGTTGGTGCCATATGACTGCTCACATTTGATCTTGGGCCGCACTTGGTTGAAAAGAACATCCCCTCCCACACTTTGCTCCTGCTGGTCCACATTGAGGCACCGTGCAACATTAGAGCATGGAGAGGAAGAGAATTCAAACTGGGGCAGGCTACAGGGAGAGCCTCCACTGCCGTCCTCTGCATAGGAGTATGAGGAGCAGGAACTGGAAGTCCTGGTGCGTGTCTCAGAAGGTGGTGAGCGTGGGCACACTTTGATTGGCACTGGGCAGCTGGTGTTGGGCCGTGGGCGGCACAGGAGAGGAGGCTCAGTGGAGGTGGTGCTGGGAGAATAGGTCTGGGAGGTGGGGAGGGAGTGGCTGGCTCCAGCCCACAGGCCCTTTGGCATGTGTTCAGAGAGCTCCATCTCCAATGAGTTCCCACCAGGGTAGGAATGCGCTGGGGTTCCCAGACGATTGCAAGCCCCTGAGGAAAATATGACACTACGACGGTCTAGTTCAGCTTCCTGTTTGCAGACTCCATCGCATGAAGTGGACTTGAGGGACAACCCTGCAGGGAAACTGTCCACGTCCTTTGGGGATGTAACAGACAGACCCAGCTCCCCCGTGAAAGGTTTAAAGTCTTTTTTATGATCTCCCTGAGAGTTTCCTTTGTCCTGGGGGCAAACAAGTCTATTGGCAAATAGCTGCTGTGATGTATTGGGCAGACTGGGGAGGTCCACCCCTTTCTTGAAGAAGGCTCGGAGGCACGAGGGAGACTTGGTTCGCTTATTTTTTACAACAGATATTGGAGTATCCATCTCCATGGCTGATACACTGTCCTGCTCATCCCCTGAGAGGCACAATGAGATGGCCTCTTCCTCTGCCTGGGGTTCAACTTTGATCTGTGCCAAAGGCAGGATGCCCTGACCTGGCACTGCCCCACTAACACTGCTCTCCTTTAATGTGCTTGGAAAACCTGAGGTACTGGTGTGTGAGGAGGTGTCATTATTGTGCTTGTTACAAGCCCACTGGTATTTCCTATACTTGGGGCACCGTGGCAGGTCTGATGCTCCATGTCGATCAAAGTCCAGCCGGCCATCTGTAAAGTTACTGGGCATAGGCATGGCTAATCGATCGTCATCAGGCCGTCGAAAGGAGGCGAGGGCATCAGCACACCGCAGCACCCTGGGAGAAATGGGTCTTTCCACCTCTGACTGCATGCTCTCATCCTCTGAATTGTTTGCCTCTGCAGCCACCTTGTGGCAGGGCAGCAAGCCATCCTCCTCACTGCGCAGCTGAGCTTCCAGGAAGCGAAAGCAGGAGTCCTCAAGGTTGTGCATGCGCAGGAATTCAGCACAACGGATGACCTCCTGGATGTTTTCTCTGCTGAGTAACAGCTTTGCAGTGTAGGCAAACTGCAACAATGGGGCAAATCCCCTGGCAGTGACCTGCAAAAAAACAGGGAAATTGCCAGCATTACCATCAGCATCAGCCATTGTTCAGAGCACTTGGAGTGTGGTGAGACAACCTGACAGCTCCAACAACTATAAACAAACACTGTAAAGAACCAGTTAATCTTTTTATTAGGCCAACACTAAACACTTTATACAGCAGTAAATAGCAACTGGTACTTGAGGAATGCTTACAGGTTGTGTGACCAGGCTCATGTTCATAATAACAACTTGTGGGACATTCCAGCAGTCCACCACTGTCTGCTCTGTGGTCAGTTCAATGGTTTTGCCTACTCCCACTCCTACTCCAGCTTTAGATTTGCAATATCCTTCCTTACTCAGGGCAAGATGTCTAAGCACAAATGCTGCCTTACTATCTAAACCTATCTACCTAAACTATCAATGTGATTGATTAAGGTAATTATACTTAGCTCAGGTTTGGGTTATTAGACTGAGTGGTTTGAGATACCAAACTACCACTTACATGACTTTTGTCTTTTTATACAGATGTTTAAACAGAAGGTCTAAATTTTAAAAAATGGTCTAAAGTCATTTAAATGTGAAACTTGATTAAATAATAACGAAACAACACATTAAGGTGACCACACATGATGACAGCTTTTGGCACTTGAAGGTAAACTGGTGTGTTTAAGAACAAAATAATGAGGTTAGATATTCAACCAGTGTTACACCGTGGACATGAGTTGAAAAATGCTTTGCTTACACCTTTGGTCTAACAACACTGACATGACGGATACAGGTGCACTGTATCGTAAGTGCTCACTTTCTGTGTCAGTATCCTGTGTGCTCCGGTCAAGTGTCTGTAAAGGCTAATGGTTTGTAAGACTGTAGCTTATCCCTGTTGTGGCCATGTGGCATGGGATGAAAGAGGGAAGCCTTCCATTTAGACTTAATGCCAGATAATTAGGTAAACTCTTGAGCCTGCAGAAGTCCATGCTGCCCTCTACTGCTGTGGTCACTGAGCACACAGAAGCCAGAAAGGAGCCAGAGGAGCTGCCTTTAATATGGGGCTTGTCTGCTAATTGGTGATCAAGGTGAGGTTCATGCTAGGTTGCATTGATCACTTCACCTAGGCTCTAGCACCCAATCCCTGCAGGTTTACGCTGGTTCACTCTCTGGTGGCAAACCCATTAGTGTTATGCTCAGTGAAGAGGTGTGCTTGCACATGTAATTACAATGGATTCACTTTATAACAGGGACGGTATTCTTTGCTTTACAAAGCACCTTTTCAGGCACTGAGTGATGTAAAGTCTTTCGTATAAGACTAACAAAGATTCCGAAGGTGCTACTCATTGGTAGTCACACAACAAAGACTCACTGAAGTAAGCTATGAGCAGAAATGTGGTTTTAATGAGTCCAGTGTTTAAAGTTTCGCTGCCTTTGTTGAGGCAAACAAAAAGATGAATTATCCTAGGTGGAACGGTATCCACTGTGTGAGCACTGCAGCAGCTTTCAAAGGTCTGCTGTGCCACGCACCCGACTAGTAAAACAGGATTTTCCCGAGCTTAAAAAAAACAACAACACAAAAATTGCACTGTGGATTTTTCTGCCTGAAAAACAACTATGCAGTTTACATGAAAAAAAAGACAAACATGTAAATAAAAAATAGCCTAAGGTCATTCAGTTCATTAAAAATCAGTTCAGTCATAAAGCCTTGTGTATTTTCTGTAAAATGAATAATTAAATAATAATGCTGTATGTCTTAGGCTGCTGTCTGTCATACTGCAGATATTTAATTAAAGCAGAGAAGCGGTTTGCAATATTGGCAAAAAATATATCTCAAAATATTTTTTAGAGCTGTGTTTGTTCTGATTATCTTGACCCGGTGACCCCATACCTAATACACCATGTAAAAAACGTAATGCTCTTATGGATAAAAACAGATCAATTCAGTGGTTAAAGCTTTTGTCAGCTGAGATTATTAGCAAAGGTTAAGTGCTTTATTTCATTAACTAACATTGACAAGGCAATTCATACCAAACAATTGATTATTGTAAGTTGCATGGAATTTTATGTATCTAGTATGTTGGAATCTCTCAAGCACCATTGCACGGTCTTCAGCTGGTCATCTTCTGACTAACACACCCTCAGTATGCCTCCAGTTCTTGCCTCACTTCCCTGTTTCAATTCCCTGTTTGTAACGGGAGTCATTTTAAAGCGATCTTATTGGTTTGCACCTTTGTATATAGTATGTTAGTGCTCCTACAGGAAGATTGTTTAGTCCTTCCAACCATTTGCTTCTTATTTCACACTGGTACAGTCTGAAGCGTTTGTCTCTTCTTCTAATGTTGTGTTTTTGCATGCTTATTTGTGATGTTTTTAGTTTTGACTTTTTTGACTTTTGATTTTGTAACCTAAAAGGTGGATTATGCTAAATATATATCTGCTTGTATTCATGTATTTATACTGCTATAGATACACTTAATTTAATAAACTTCTGTCCATATGAATCAACACACTGCCTTCTAACATGCCTCTGGACTAAAGCAGACAGACTGTACTGTGCATTTAAGTAATTTTTGAGAGGAAGCTGCTGACTCCATATCTGTGAGGGGATTGTGTGTAGGTACTGTATGTGTGTGTGGGGGTGCCTGTGCTAGTGAGTAAGTGGGGTTTGTATCTGAGTGCGATGGCCTGGGGGAGGGTAGAGGCTTTGACTGGCCTCTTCTGATGAGCACAGCACATCCACTACACTACTGCTGCAGCACAGGTTGGGAGAATGAATGTATAGATACACACAATTCTGTACTTGCTGCAATAAAGAGTCAATTGAATCCAAAACTGCTTTACACTTAAAAATGTATGATTATGCAGTACTGAGATTTTTTACATGCCATCATAGGGTTACGTGATAGCCAGTGTCTGTCATATTGGGCATTTTTTTCTGACTATACAGTCGGTTGTCCTGACATTCTGCTGTTCTCATTCTTTTGCAGATCTCGGGTACAGATGGTAAGAAAGACAATCTCATTAATGCATATTTAGAGAGCAGAACAAGAGAGTAGTGGCTAAGCTTAACATGAACATACGTAGATGAGGTTGAGCACTCACTCTCTGCTTGTGTTTGATCAAGTGCTGACCTCTTCATTTTACACTTACCATTTTATTCTCTGACTGCTGACACAACTTACTAGAGTAATCGCAGAGTGCTCACAGAGATGCAAAGTGAATGTCAGACACAGCATAATTGTATATAATTTTTATATGACAAATATGCAGACAAATTAATCATAGATGCATCTGAAAAGAATGAAACAGTCGAAAGATGAAATATAGTTTATCTTGGAACATAGCTTCATGAATGTTACAAGCAGCGAGTTCTTTATGGCCCACAGTGGACCATACAACCTCCCGTCCCCCATTCTGATGGTATTATTAATGTGTTAATAACCCACACAGAATTGTCCACCAGGCATGTTGATGGCACAGAATATGGCCCCTGTAGAAAACTAGCTGCTGATCCCTGTTCAGCAGCATGAATAGTCTGTTAAATGAGTTTAACTTATGTATTGTACTTTGTTGTATAAATATATAGCCTCTTTTCATGCACACACACAAACACACAGTTACAGTATGTGTGGCAGATCAAACCATGTCAGTAACAATAATGAGGCAGTGGTATAAATGAGGCGGGCAGGCTGCATCAAGGGTTGCTGATAAACAGCAAAGCTGCTGGAGGAAAAGTGCTGAGCAGACCATGGATCTATTTTCAGCTAGTATCAGCAGCTGCTGCCTGTGGGAGCCCATCTTTATGTCAGCCCTGCACCATATGTGATTACTCCACAGTTACAACCAGCACAGCAGTCTAATGAAGGAAATTGTAAAGGGAGCGACACAGGACGGGGGTAGGAGGGGGGTAAATTCTTGGGGACGATGGAGTACAAAAGAAAATGAGGGAGGAAGGGAGACGGCCACACCATAGGAAACGAAGTGTTAAAGGAAGGAGAAGATGACAGGGAGGATATACAGAGTGCTTCCTGGTCATTAGCTGACTGCCATGACGTCTGAAACATTTCAGCTGTTAGCAGCATTTAAGAAAAATTCATCAACATAGCAGATAGGGGCCATTTTAAGCTAATATCCCTGTCCCACATCTGGAGTGGACATCAGTGCCATTACAGTCCAGGAAATGACAAACATTAGCCAATCACAGACATGGCATGGCATTTTTATGTTATACTACACCCCCTTCCTGCCTCAATCATCTAGTCACCCACTCACTTACATCAGCCTTTCACCTTCAAACAGAGGGCTAATTTATGCGAATGTGCTCCAGTGAATTCCTGCATGTTATGCATGCTAATAAGGACGTTGGATGACAATGGAGTGCCTCCGTATGCAAGAGAAAACACTCCTCCTCCACTGGAGGGAGCAGCCTGCACTTAAACATCAGATGTGCTGAGTAACCTCACAATAACCTCTGTGTTCACAGACAAACAATATGGAGCTTGACTCACAACACTAATGGAAATGAAGCAGCCACTGTATGCTGTCATGCTGCCAGTGTGGGTTAAGCTGTTATGCTGGAGGAGATGACAGGATATGTGCAGGGACAGAGGCCTGCACAGGTCTGCTGCCAAACAGGCAGAAATCTACCAGCTAGAGCCAAACAATTATTTCAACAATGATATGGCTTGATAATTTAACCAACCATATATGTATGTCAAGAATCTGATAATAACATTGTGAAGTGGCTGCCTGGAAGGCAGGGACAGTATGATTGGAAAAATACTCAGTAAAGAAATTAGAGTTAACAAATTGAAAATATGCAGAAGTGCTGGAATACATAAAAAAGAAAAGGACGTAATAATCTAACCCAGCGGAGCAGCCCTGTCTCCTAAATATTATGTTCTTATATAACTAAAGTGCAATCCCCATTACATTTTCTGCCAACATAATGACCATATGTTCACAATTAACGTAAATGACAAGTAGCAAATATGTTGATCCTTAACTTATCAATTAAATGTCCACATACAATGTAATTTGGATCTGATCTACAATATCCGGTTTTATTACACTGCATAACCTGAACCCACGCAAACACGGGGAGAACATGGAAACTCCACACAACCTGGGCCAACCCCGGGAATTGAATCCAGGACCTTCTTGCTGTGAGGCGACAGTGCTAACCACTGCACCACCGTGCCGCCTAAAACAAGGTACTGTATATGATAAAACAGTAGATTAAACCATGTATGACTGCCTGTCCACATGTCCTTTTTTTACCTGTGCCCACACCCATGATTTAATATGGAGAGTTTCTGTACAAGCTAAACAAGATTTTCGCAGGTTACCCAACCTGGTGCAGGATTCTGTCAGAGAGCACAAACCACAAACAATTAACATATCTTAATATAGGTCTTGAGATATTAAACAACATAGCATTTATGATATTGCAAGATAATAATTGGCTTAGAAATTATGTATTTCTGATTTTAAAGGCTGCAAAGTATGTTTTTCCATCAATGTAGGGACTGATAAGAACCAACCCAGAGGTGAGCCATGCACAAGCAATGGATGGAACTGATGTTAAACACTGGAGCCACTAAGTCATGTGGATATTTACTGGACAGTGACTAAATAGAGCTAAAAGAAATTTGGAATTTCCAATTCAGATATAAATTTCATCATTTGAGTGTCCGTATCTCAGTGTAACAATGTTCTTTTTATTATATTACTTATTAAATATGTAGATGATCTTCCTGCAAAGAAAATATAAACCCAGGGCAATGACAAATAAGCCAGTCATCGTTTCAGTTGCTAAAAACATCCCTGACATTCTTATGTTCTTATTCAAAGCTGCCAGTGACCCCTTTGACTTAACCAATATGGAGATGTGACAATTTACAGCTAAAGTTCATTAAGACCAATGTGATGTCATTTTTGAATCAGCCTAAACCAGTTTTAGTCAATACTGAGCACCGTGAAAACATTTCACTTCACAGTGAGACTTGGAGATGTGTCATTGTCAGTGTCAGCAGAATCCCAGACATTCCTGGTGCTGAGCTGTGGGTAAGTAAACCCCCCCTGACAGTGGATTAAATCAGATAGTGCAGGTCCTAATCCTCCGCCAGCACAGCTTACAGTACAGAACCAGACACTAGAGAGGACATGACCCTGCATGCAATGTTTAAGACACAACATGATTTTGTTTAGGATGATTTGTTTGTATCCAAAAAAATGTTTAAATCATTTCAATTAATAAACTTAATACTTAATAAAAAAAACTTAATAAACCTTGAAGGTTTATTAATGTGACTGGACCCAGACTCTCAGTTACGTCTGTTCATATGTGATAATTGTGCCAGATTTGGAGGTTAACTACAAAGAACATATACATGGGGATCACACTGCAGGCTGTCACCCGGCACGCTGAAGGTCTTTCTCTACCCAACCTCTCACACTCAGACAAAAAAGACTCTCATCTTGTGTGTCAGCTTACAGGATAAGACGTGTCTATGTTTTGGCAGAGAAAGAAAGAGAGGGACCCCCTGCTGGACCAAGAGAGTTGGGTATTGCTGCCAGCACCCCCACAGCAGGATATCACTCATTTCTCCACCACTTCTTTTTAATGTTCTACCTCCCAACCCCCATCTTGAATAAGGCAGGGCTCTGTCTGTAGCTCCTGGCTACCACCATCTGTCTAATAGGCTGAATGAGTGTTATAGTGACCCGTGTGAGTTTAAATGGCATTGCACAGGTTGAGCCTTCCTCAACTGTTTGACCAACAATGGTGTTGATTTGTTTTCACAAGTTGTTCTTGTCTTTTTCTCTCCTGGTAACTTATATTACACAGTGCAATCAAGATGTGTCATTAAAAGCTCTATCTCCATTTTATTTTACAGTCCTTCACATGGTGTAGTAAATAGTATAGTATGTGTCACTTATACTAAAATCAGTTCCTTGTAATGTTTCTGTACCCTTTTTAATGTGTCATGAGCCACATCTGTTGCTGGGCCAGCTTTTTAAAGTAGTAACAACATCTCACAACTACATGTACTTTTAGTTTCAAGAGAACGCAGTTACTACACATGGCCATAAGAGGTTACTTCAGGAACAACTGAGCATAAGTCATCTAAGGCCTCAGACTGCTTCAGGGGCTGGACTGTGTTTCCGAACCAGTCAGTTATCTGACAAGTTCACCAACCCCTGCACTGCCAATTGTGTGGAAGTGAGAAAGTAGGCAACTTTTTTCTCAAGCTCCTTTTATTTATTCTTCACTGAGCACTGCCAGGGCTGCAGGCACTGTAATCAGATAAAAGCTCAACTATCTGAATTTAAGTATCTGTATATTTATTACAAAATGATTATTACAAACAGTAATATGTCACTGCCATGCCATTTTCAGAGCATATTCATGCTCCCTGGCTGTACCTGATTTGTACACCTTGATTTGATTTGAGTGTATGCAGAAGCAGGTCAAGGCATTTTTAAATGGGGTAGGCACATTTGGACAGTGGTTATAAAGGTGTTATATGTACTCAAAATAAGTCAGTGTCAGAAACCAGAAAGTCCCAACTTTTTTTTGTTTTTTTTTTGAAGTAACTGTGTCATGGAGTCATCAACTCAAAACCTATACACCAGTAGCAAGCTGGAGTTCAGTGTCATGACCAAGGACGTCATCATGTGGACTTGAAGGAGGCAGGGATCAAACCAGGAACCCCGTGATTAGTATATGAATTCCTCCAACCCCTACACCTCTAAACCTTTTATGATGTTGAAGAAACTTTTGATCATTTTAAGATGCCATAATAAATTAAATTGTGTGGTCTAGAGCACTGAAACCTTCAGGACCAAGATCTTTCAACTTTTCACAGCAAATGTGTTAATACAATGCATGTGAATAAACACCCTTTACAAAAACAGGGTCTTTATTCATTTGTGTGTGTGTGTGTGTGTGTGTGTTTTCTTTCGGAGATGAAAAATGTTCCCTGGTTTATGACTAATGAAAGAATGGGCAAACAGGAGGTGGTTTGAGGTCTGTGAACCAGCACTTCTCTGAATCATAGTGCTGTCCTCTCCTTTTCCACCTTCTGGAGTCATTCTAGCCAGTCACAACATTACCACATTGGACAATGGGTGATGAAGTAGTCAGCAATAAGAATATGTGAATTCTTGTTTGATTTATTCAAGTTGATACAATTATTCTCTGATCATTGAAGTAACTGTAGTTTGTGCAATTGAATATACAGCACTATCAACAGGCTGGTATCTTGCTCAGAAAAACCAAACTTGCATACTGCTCATTAATTACTAGTCTTATGGTATTGTGGCAGTGAGTAACATCCTCCACACAATTCATCACAGTCATGGCTGTTGTTCTCCAGTGGACAGCTCTCTTTGAAATTCCTCTGACTATGAATCATTCAGTGTTCTTACACTCATCAGACACATGATGTGCAAAAACACTGTCTGTGTTTATATGTTTATGTGCATGGAGTGTTTATGTTGTTATTTTATACTAGATTAGTGTGAACATTTTGAAGTAGTGAGGACAGGAAATGGATAGAATTACGTTTGTATTAGAGTAAGGGTTGGGGTAACTGTAGCTGTGATGACTAAGCTTAGAGTAAGGGGCTAGGGAATGCATTATGCCAATGAGTGTCCCCAGAGATAACTGTCTAAGCATGCATGTGTGTTGCATCATCATTCAACATGAGGACATGCTCCTCTGCTAATGCCCCCTGCTGGCTGGCTGTGAGGATAGAGTTGCTGGATAAAGTGGAATTGTTTTGTTCCCATGATGTGATGGCTAACAAAGCCCCTTGATGAAACTGGCTGCCTCTCTGCAACAACACAATCACATTAGATATAGATGATGTCACTCACCCACACCAGCCCCGGCTGCTCTAGGGGCAGCGAGGCCATTAGTGAGGCGTGATGAAGGTGGTCGGGGGGGTGTCTTAGTTTCACATTTCATCTACACCAGCATCCGTCTGTCTACCTGCGCTGGAAGCAGAGGCCTTTCTGATTCGCCCTTTGGCTATATACTATATATACTCTCCATGACCGTAGACACATAAGTGTCAGTGGAGTGTTGCTAAGCTAGTAGAGCTAAAGGCTGCTGCTCTGAGCTGACACAGACCTTTCAGGGCTAAATAGACCCAGACCTGCCTCCAGCATCAGAGAGAAGACGATGTTGAGACATGAGCGTGATGTGTCACCATGTTTCACTCACCGTAAAACAAAGGGCGACAAGGTACCTTAGCAAACTGAATGGCCCACATTAGTGAAATGACCCTGGCTGTGACTAGACACTAGAGAGAATGTTTTATTTTGTTTTTTAATTGGATTAGCTGGGACCTGTGTGTGTGTGTGTGTGTCTGTGTGTCTGAGAGAGAGAGAGAGAGCGCATCTCAGTGATGAACCGTTTGTGGATGCAGGACTAATTGTTATATTATAGTTTCATATTAGGACTGTTTATGGCTGACAAGATGTGGTTTAGCAATTTTTATGGGTTTATTAGGCTGGATTATGTAAAATCTCATGTTTATGTAAGACCAGCAAAAATATACATTTTTTTATGCTCTGGAAGGTGCTGAAATTGGATATATAGCTAAATGGCTATAATTAATACTGTTAAACCCCCTGACAGCACATATACACTAATATAAATATACATGTTATCCCAGTTAGCCTACCAGCAATTTTCAGTGCATGGTGACCTAAAGAGCTTCACAATGTATGCCATTCAAAGTACCTTTTACTTTTTATACTTTGTATAACAATATATAACAACAAGCCAGTATTCACATGTTTGATCTTGTTTAACATTTTATATGCTGAATTTATCGGCACATATGAATTGATAGTTGATTAGTTTAAATTCTCACACTACACATTATATCATTAGATTGTCAGAGTGTTCTATGATGTAGACAGCATCCACTGTAAAAGAATAAAGACAAATAGATGCAGTAGATGTTGTTTTGCTGTTTAGATAAAATGATAAGAATATGAATGCTGTCAGATACTGAAGATGGACAGATTGAAAGATGCTTGGTAAAGACCTCAACTGTAGTTACACTCTTTCTGGCACATGAAAGAGACAGTCATTAAAAGATGTTACTTGCCACACTCCATCTCACACCTGAAACACCTAGCAGCTCATACATTATTCATGTGCAGCGAGTGAATGAAAGAGAGGCTGCTTTGAGCATTTCCCTGTAGTCATTATTGAGTTAAGGAACAAAAATCCTGTGATGCACACAAATTTGTGTTTTACATAAGATGAAAATCTGACAGTGATTTCTTTTTCAGTGAGTGATTTGACAGTGGCCCCAGCAATGAGCCAGAACTGCACAGCTTGAGCAGAATGTGCCCCAATTTTTCTAGCAGCACATGTATGTATGCATGTGTGTGTTTATGTGTGTGTGACATCAGTATGTCAGAGGGGTACTTTCATCATGTGTTCAGAGTCCTGAAGAGGATCAGTTTAAAGTGATGAAGCTGAGGTAAGTGTAAGAAGTGTTGTTGAACCTGATATGTGACAAGCCTGAGGTGATGTTAATCTCACCGCAAAGTGTAACCTGCTGCCGACAATGGCATAGGAACAGCTGACATGTGCTAATTGGCAATCACAGCCCTCTAGGTTTAATACCGCAGCTTTTGCACACATTTCATTGAGGCTTTGTCCTCCTGGGAACAACTGATGGGATAAAAAACACTATTTTACTGAGATGGTCTGACAGAAAAAGTTAGCATAAAGAGAAAAGAAAACAAAGAAAACAATGACATTAAGGTGAGATTTTTGAAAATAGTGTGGTCTTAGTGGGAAACTGTAGAGCCCCTGTAACAGCTAATCCAGTATCAGTGTTTGCTGGCAAAGTATGAGCGCAGGGATTCTGTGTGGTGTGTTGTGAGTATTTAAGCTCTCCTGCACTAGAAATGTATGTCAGTATCCTCTGGTAATTACAGTACAGTGTTACTGTGAGCTTATGCTAACTGTTAGCTTATGACACCAATAATATTTACCTATGCTTCAGTGAAGTGCAGTGCAGTCACCATCATTTCCCCCGTGGATGCAGCATGACAGAGCTTTCCAAGGAGTTAGAACAAATCTGTATAACTCCATGTTTACTCCTCCTTGTGTTTACTGCTCTGTGTTAAACAGGGCCAGAAGGTGACAGGCATCTCTTTTTGAAAAGGTTCCAAGTACCCACTACCAGTCAAAAGTTTGGATTGAAAAGCAGATATTATAACATCAAATTGATCAGAAATACAGTGTAGACATTGTTAATATTGTTAAAGACAATTGTAGCTTTTAAAGGAATATTTCCATTAACATACAGAGTCCTATAGTCAGCAAACATTAGTACTTCCAATAGTATGTTATGTTTGCTAATGCAGCTTATTAAGTTTATTCATTTAGAAAGAGAACTGATCATTAGAAAACCCCTTAACAATGATGATAAGACAGCTCATTCCCCCATGTCCAAACTTTTGATTGGTAGTGTTTTTTAAAATCAATATAAAAGATATCAGTGAACAAAATTACTGTAGTTGCAACAAATCCATTGCTGGATGTAAATGCTGTTGAGTACAGAAAGGACTGAGTCATGACTCTGAGCTGTCTCTGCAGACCAATCAGAATTCAGCTGCTGCCAGATGTGAGAGCCTACTGTGTGACAGCTTTAATGTGAGTGTGATAAAAATTGGAAACAAAGTACACAGTTAATTCACTCAGTGTGTTTACAGGCACTTATGCATGCTTTCTCAAGTTAGCTGATTTTTAAACCATGTAATTGAGATTCTTGGTTTCTATAATCAGCATAGGAAATTAATCCTGAATGAAAGGAGATTCATAACACTTGTAAAACCAACTCAAAGTGGCCTGCTCAAGTCTAAATGAGTCACTTTAAGGACTGTCTGAGTGCCTCTTTCTGTCACTGCTCTGACAAACACCCTGGACATAACAACAACAACAAAAAAAAAGACATAAAATCATAAAGACATAACCAGCAGCAGAAGCAGCTTCTGTCTCTGCACAGTTATAATCTGTGAGCCATGATTCTAAAATAAGTGTGAGATAGAGGAGAAATCAGATTTTGGATCTGCGACATGTGTGTGTGGATTTACTTAAGTACTGGCTACTTAAGTGGATGTAGACACAACCACTGTGTGTGACTATGGCAGCAGGGAGAAGGTGCACTGTTTCAAAGTTGCATTTGAGAAAACTGTCGGGGAAACGGTATATTTGGCGAACGTACCTCTTCAGGAAGGCTAACAACCAAGCCATTCTCCACTTGGCCCACTAGCGCCTGGAGGAAATACTCGCTGCATGCGGCCAGCACAGCCCGGTGCCCACGGAACTCCTTGCCCTCCACCAGGACAGTCACATCGCACAGGATATCCTGCTTCCGCTGGTCGTTGAGGCAGAGGAGGATATTGGTACAATGAACAGTCGACTCATACACATACATGGGGGCTTCAGGCTTCTCATCCACGGACATTCCGCTCACACCCTGAAAATAGAAGCACAACACAGGGGGGTCAGCTTACAGCTGAGCCCATGAACACATACCGCAGGGCTGACATCAGCCCTGGTGGTCTGCTGCAGTCAGCCTCATGATCCAACACATACAAGCAAAACTGACTGCTCTCTGCCTCATATACTCGACTCCCCCTTCAACATCTGAAGCCACAAAAGTGTTGTTGTGCAAGCCCCTGAACAGTGTGGACACACATAATTAAAAATATTATGTAATTATTTAAATGACAACTTTGTTGAATTAAAATGTATGAGCCATTGTGGAGTAAAGCAATGGTGAGCAGCAACAGAATCAGCTGAAAGAGGGTGAGAAGTACAGGAGCAATGTCTTCATAGGATCAGAATGCAAATGACAGCACTTATCTATGTATCTATGTATGCATCAGTATTACTTACTATTAATTAGTATTACTATTGAATATCAGCTGCTTTAAAAGGAAAAATGCACTTATATGTTTTTATGTTATCTTTTAACTTAACATATCAACTAACCTGTGTGTGTGTGTTTGTGTGTGTGTGTGTGTGTCTGTTAGAAATAACCCTGTCCCACCATGTATAATGGCCACTTCAATATTAGAGGAATACTTTAACAGGTTGTTAGACAAAATGTGCTACAGCACGTAACCTTTAATGACTGGGCAGGCTAACCTTAACCCTTAACCTTGTCCCTGTTTAAATATCTATGCTAAATTAGATAAATCATGTTCTAATGGCAGTTCACCGTCACTGAGACCTGGCTTTGCAGCCATATGCCAGGCTAAACCTTAAGTTACCGGGACAGTGAAAACTTTGCGGCAACTTCTGAAAACAAATGTCCACCATTGTTAGTGCATCTGGGGGTGGAGGAGGTGGATATGTGGGAAGCAGCTGTCCAGTCAGATCAGACTATATCTGTTCAACACAACACCCAGAACTACAGAGTGAAGACAGGACAACACCAGGCCAGTTACAGCATTACAGCCTGAGGATCTGCTATACACACACATTCTGATGAAAGATGGTGTGTGCATGGAATAGTGGGAGTGTGGTACAAACACAAAAATGGTGACATTTACATTTGTTTAGTGTGAGACAGGGTCTGAAAGCTGCAAGTGTAAAAAGTATAGCTAGTGCTGTGTTCTGGTCTATTTATCATTTTTAACGTTATCAGCACTGCATCATTTGGCAAATGTTAATACAGGTTTTCACTTTAGCAGATAACCAGAAGCTTGATGGTGAGCAGGTACTCAGCACTAAAGTTCAACTTATTAAGCTGAGTAAGCATGTTGATGTATTGACTATCTACAACACTGATCTGTGTCCATGAGTTTAGAAATGACTGATAGCAAAGACTATCGCGTCTGGTTATCGATCTCTTCAGCAACATGCTGTATACTAGTGTGTGCTGTTTGGGCATCACAAGCTTGCACTGGATAGATTCACTCTGTGATGCATCAAAGAGTCGAACCTTCTACTACAGATCTTCAGCAGTCTATGCAGAATAGAGCGATATAGTTTGTGTCATGTTAGAAGTCTATTTATGTATGGCCTCGAGAGCAGCTCAAGTATGAGTCACCAACTCGAGTGCTCATCTCTGACGTGTACCAACAGGTCTATTCTAAAACAGTGTCTACTAGCTGTGGTTCTGTGTGTCTCTTTCCATGAGCCACAACAAGAAGTCACTTGCATGTTTTAACACTATCACTGTACAGCTTGTCACAAACACATGTAACCAGATGAAATACACAAATGACTCAGCGACTACATGACCGATTTTTGACCTAAACTTTATTTCATAAAGTTGAGGTCAAATTCTGGGTGACAATTTCCAGAACAACCAGAACAACTGAAGTAAATGCTTATAACATAGGGAATTCTTGTTTTTATCCATTCAGGTGCATGAAGGAGTCACAGTCACATCTGAGCATGGGACAGTACTCAATCATCTTCTATCTACTGTGCAGCCTAGAAATGACGTCTGTCAAAAGCAAATGCGTACTGAGCCTAAACCACAATGAGGGAAGTGAAAATAGTGGGCTGGCTTAGTGAGGCTATACTGAGTCATCAGTAGCTTTAAAACCCTTTAATATTAGGTTATTGGTATATTCACTTGTTTACCTGTTACAGAGTTATAGCAATGATTTGATTAGAGCGGTCTACTGTTGCAGCACACAGCCTGTTGTAGGGGCTGTTGTGGAACAACTGTCAGCCCAGACTGCTCCTGTGGTTCTGGCTGGTCCAACTATAGGGTTTGCTTATTTCCACCAAACATTTCTCAGCTGGCTTACTAAGATAATGACCGGTCTTCCAAGAATAATGTTTCCAGTTGAGGTTTTGACTTTCAGGGCATTGCAGACATGCAATTTCTACCATCCAGTGTGCATTTGCTTTGCTTGGACTTCAGACGGTTTGTTGCAGTGGGAGGAAAATGCAATGATACAAACATAAGTTGCATACACACACGTACACACCCACACACATACTCATAGAGACAGACATACCCAGACACACATACACCACTAAATAGCAGTTTGTGGCAGAATTCTGATTAAAAGTGCTGATGGATGCAAAAGATTTATTTTTCCTTCTTTTTTTCCTTCCACACTTATTTGTTGACAGCACCTCTTTCCGCAACACTATTACCGAAGCTGCCAACGCTCTCGGTGAGCTGCTAACACTCCTGTGAAGATCAAAAGTGCAGCGTGATAGTGAGTGATAAGTATTCTCCATTAGCAGTCAGGGCTGCTCCTGGAGTTAGCCTGCTGATCTGATGGAGGCTGCTGTTAGCTCTCAGTGCACTCACGCATACTGTGCAGAAGAAGGAACTGCAGGTAATGTCCTGTACTAAACAAAGCTTTCATTATGTTCCCCTGTCACTGTCACAACCTTCATGTGTGAAAACAGGGTCAGTACTGACTGTACCTGCTGTTGCCTAACTGTTGTCGTTACTCAGACTGATGGCACACCACCAAACAATGCAGTCACTGTGGTTCACAGTGTGCGTTGCAGATGGATCATACAGTCAGATGTCACATACAAAAAAATTATACATAACACAAATAACTAATGATATTATTTATTTGCTTGCATTAAGGAAGAGAGAGAGAGAGAGAGAGAGAGAGAGAGACAGAGAGACAGAGAGAGAGAGATGGGAAATCAGTATTAATCTCAGGTCAGTGTGTTAAGTAAACATTTGGACTAGTTTAAATAAGAAAGGCTGACGAATGGGAAAACAGCTGACCTGGTTCCAAAATACACCTGTAAAACTGTCAGTTCACAAGATCTCAACAGTTTAGCATAAATAAGGTGATTAAAGTCAGGTTTCCATTAAGGTAAAAACTGTTTGAGGTATCATAATGAGTTTAGTCTCAACTAATTAATTCCCGATTTCAACTCTGTATGTAATCCGCTAAATCATTTGCGGACACATTTACACAAAAGGAAGAAAGATTCTTGACAAGCTGTGCAGGACTGCAACTACTAAAAATATTAAATTTTCCAGAGCTAATTATGTCTCTGAATTGTTTTCCCTACTACCTGTCTATATTTAATATATAAATTGAATTATGAAAACAACTTTACTATTACATAATTATTTTAGACATTTCTAAAACCAAGGTATTGATTAATTAACTTTTCAACACTACAAGTATCCACTGCGGGTTGAGGGTAGTGTGTGCCTTTAACATTTACAACGATGATTTCCTGGTAATGAGGTATTCCAGAGTGTACAGTAGCAGTGGCACAATTGTCTTAATGTCATATTACTTCCTACACAACCCCTTCCACTGATTGTGAGCCACGTCGTCTTTTTATCTTGATTATCAGCAGGTAACGTGTTATTCATTAATTATCAGCTGAGATAAATTGTTTAGCTTGAATGTGTTTAAAAGTCTTTAATAACTGTGAGTAACTGTGGAATGAGAAAACACCAGCATTTTACCAAATAGTGAGCTGAACAGGACAAGAAGCAGGATGTTTGAGACAGCTTTGGCCAACACTGTATCATGTGACATGGTCTCGGTTCAGGCAATTTAAGTAGGAAGGCTGGGTAGGAGGGTTGTGGTGGTGATATCTGACAGTGTGTCATAATGCACGAAGGGAAGACGTGGGCTGGTCCATGACGAAATCAAATACTGTAAGCAGAGGAGAGAGGGTGGGTAGACTCTGGGGGCTGAGCTATGCCCCTGGTTGCAAAGTCACGATTGCCCCTATCATAAAAGAAAAACATTATCCATCATTCATGATTAACTTCAGAACGTTACTATTATATGCCCTCCTCAACTTATCTTAATGCACAGATTATGTGCAACAGCTCAGAGGTAGTACAAAAAGCTCAATAGTTCTTTAAACATAGCTGACTTTGGAGTATGGAGGCATGCATCCATTTTTTTTCGTGATTCAGGCAATGTGCACCAGTGCAATTACTATATATGTTTATATGGAACTCAGTTGAGCATGTAGAAAAACCTAATCACATTCAAAAGTTAACTAGAAGTTGAGTCATGGCAACTGGAATTCTTTCTGTTAGGTCGAAATGTTTCACTACTAATCCAAAGGAGGTGTGAATTGGGTCTGAGTTTTGTTGGGTGAGAGACAGATGACAGGGCAGAATGACAAACAGTAGACAGGTTATGTCTAACTCCTCTAAATCTGTTAAGTGATGGGGTATTTATTCGCATATGCAAATCTTCACAGAACCCTCTCTCAAAACACTTGTCTTCTCTGTTTAAAACGTGTACATCGTACCTCCTAAGGGAGGCCACAGTTAATGGCCCTCTGTAATGGGGGGTAGCATGGGTTGCCAGGGTGTGACTCACACCCTCCCCTTTAATTTTTCACCTGAGGAGCCTATTCATGGCAAGCGTGAAGTGAAACCAACATGGGGGATACATTTGTAGTCTAACCAACTTTCCTCAGACTGATGAAGCTACTTGATGATGAGGATGAGTAGTGAAACGTTTCAACATAACAGAAAGAAGTTGCCAGTTGCCATGACTCAACTTTCCCATAACTTTACCTGGATGACTGAGAATCTTCACAGACATTTAAGCATGAGGAGAGTGACACTTGGTACCTTCCAGGCAGCTTGATGATGTTTTTATGAATAGATTTATAAAAAATAGGTTGTAAATCTTTAGCTAGTCTACTGTGACATACAGCTTACTGTGGGCCCATCGTTTTCGTATCTTGAGTTGTGTGTTAGGTGTGTTCCCAACACAACATGACTATGACAAAATACAAATGCTCCCTGTGGGTCATTGTAACAAACAAGGTTAGGCCCAACTGTCTAATAACATTATTCAGTGAGCCAGTAGAGTCAGAGACTTACATGAAAATTGTGTCACTGTGCTCAATTGGGGGCAGACTCCCACCAGATGACTGTAATTATATAGAGTACAAACATGGTTCTAATTAGAATTATCAAATTAGGCCACAACAATTAATATCCTTGGAGCTGTACCAGGGCAGCAAATGTCAAAATGGTTGCTGTTGATGCTAGTAGCTAAGCAACTGCATGCTCAGTCTCCAGCCCTGAGAGTGTAAGGAATAACACAAGTTCCATGCAGATTTAGTTTATGTTAGTGTTTGCTGAATACAAAAAAAGCCTTTTCGGTACTGTATTGTGTCCTTGGATATTATGTGCAGATTGTTGTTTTTAGAGAGGTTTCATTTCCTCAAGTCAAACTATCTGCTTCTCCATACCCTAAGATTAGTGTTTGTGTTAGTGTTATGCAGGTCACCATGACATTTGCAAAGCACATCCATGATTTAAGAGAAATCATCCCCTCAGATTTAAAGGCAGTGAAGTTAGGTAGCTGACAAGAAAGAGAGAATTAATCAGTGTTGCAGACTTCTAGTCCAGACAGTTTCCTTCTAGATTCTACTACTCAGTAGACTAGACTATTACTACTACTGGGTTTAGAGTTGGATGAGGGTCATTTTATTATCTCCGTACTGAGGCTGAGAGTTCATAGATAAGACTTTATCAGTGTGTTTCAAATGTAATTTCTTAAGACGTGTTCGGGTCATTTGTCAATAGATATGCTGTGCCCAGTGTGAATTGACAACACATGTAAAGACAATATGTTAGTCTGACGTAACTGAAGAATAAACCAGAAGCTCATCTTATGTCTTTGTTCAGGTTCAGGTTCAGAGATTTGGCAGCCTCCTAAGTTCCATCTAATCAGGTTTAAACTAAAAGATGCTGCTATTAGGGTCTTAGGTTTAGATCTTTTGCATTCTGTAGTAGGGGTAGAGGTCTAAAACGGCCATTTCCAGTAGGCAAAGCAGTGGTAAATACTTTGTCTGACCCCATTTAGTAACGCCTTTTGTTCAAACGTTGTTGTTTCCGTGCTGAAATAGGCTGTTAGCAATGTTATATTTTTCAGCAAGCTTTGAGAATGGCATATGTAAAGTAATGATAATTTGCTGTAAAATTAGTTCAGCTTATCCCATGGTTGGGGTCACCATATGGGCTTGTCACATGGGGCATGGTCCACACCTTCATTTTGTACTGGGCTTGGGACCGGCACTCGGATTGCAATGGCACGTGCAACCTTGGTGGCTGGGGCTTTGTGGACATTTTGTGAATTCAATGTTTTGTCCAGGGACAATTTGACATACAGCCAGCAGAAGGTGGGTTGTGAACTGTCAACCTAGAGTCAATGGGCAACTACCTATCAACTGCTCCACTGCTGACCCCTTTGTTGTAAAATTATTATATTTGAAATTCAGTTTACCTTGTTAAAAAACATTTCAGGTCATAAAAAATATGATTTAATCTTCAAAGTTGCACATTGTACAGCACATAATACACTGAATGCACCAAAGGTAGTCTCCTTTAATATTTGTCAAAGGAGGTGCTAATCATTCCCAGGATGGTGCTTCTCTGCAGGATGAATGGCAGAGTTCATCAGGAACTTGATGGCTAATGGCTCATTATGAGAACTGAACATGAATATCAGACACAGAGATTGATTAAACAGGGATTACTCATCTGGGCTCTAGTAGAAAATGTTAATAAATATGGACTCATAGAGATCCCTCCTTGCTTCAAATGTCTCCCTTGCTATTATGAAATGACACCCCTATCTTTGTTTTTCCCACCCATGTACTTCACACTAAATGTTAAAAACATAATTCTAAGAATTTCAACTTCCATTCTGATCTATGCTTTGACAAATAAGGTTATTTCTGTTATGTTGTAACTTCAGTAGAATAAAGTGCCTGTCCATGGGCTGACACAACTCTGCCTTATAACAGTGTTGCAAAACCAATTTATTACCACTAAATGTGCACTGTCATCAAGACTAAAACAAACCTGTTTTTTCCCTTTCTTGAAAACCTAGTGTGGTTTCATCTGCAACTGTTGGTTTCACAAACACACAAAGGTTGTCATTCAGCAACTCCTTTATCTTGCTCTGAGCATTCAGCCAATGCTGTTAAGTCACAGAAAATTGATTTTCAAATGAAGGTCCATTCTTAGCAAGATGGGGGAAATCTGTGTCTGCAATGCACTGAGCTAATTATAACTTAGAAAGTAAAACAGGGGCTTGATGGAGTGTAAGATTATTTAATTTTATGTGTTTTAAAGATTTCTGCATCAAAGTATTTTCTTCACACAATTTTGTGGGGTTTTCCACATGCACCACACAACTTTCTGAGTGCTCTCCATTCTCCACACTGCTGATAAGCTTAACAGTCTGTCAGAAGGTCACTGTGCTGCTAATATTGAGCCTGACATCATTTATGCAAGACAGCCACCTCTGAGATATGCAACTGATGCTCGCCAGGCTCTGCTGATCAGGAATATGGAAGCATAACAGTGTTTCTCACACAAAAGTTTGAACGCTATTTAATGTGCAATTAATCCCTCTTGTGAAGAATACATACGAAAAGCATACATCAAAAAATGTGGCAGGTAAAGGCAGATGGACACAATAATAATACAATAATTCTATTGTAGTATTATATTCTGTAAGGTCTTAAACATTAAACATTGTAAAGTGCCACGTCTGAGACTACAACTGAACTCATTATCTGTAAGTCCATCTACATATCAATCAAGTGCTTTTCACTCCAGATAGAAATCAATTCTGCCTTCCTGTGCTTCGATCGCAGGCCTGAGCCAAGAAGACAAAGCATCAAGTGGGGGAAATCTTGACACATATGATGTGTTCATACACAGCTGGTTCTAGAAATGTCTGATCTGAGGAGCCACATATTCTCATTCCTTAGGTAACATCTTAGGTCTGGCATGGTCAGCTGACTGGAGCAACTCAGGTTAACTTGCAGACCTTGGTGTCACAGAGCTGTGGACAATCCCATTGTGCTCCTGCTACTGACAAGTAATTATAAATGCACCAGCATTTATCTACAATCAGTCTAATTAACAATAGAACTGCTGCACCTCCCAGCAATGGGAATGTCCAGGCAGTGACCTCAAACACACAAATCAGTGCTTGAATCAACACCAAGATTCATCTAATAAAAGAAAGAATTAGCGAGAGGCAAGGGCTGCTTGGAAACCATCAACCACCAAAAAAATATCCAGACATAAGGGCGAGGACTGTAATCAATAAAAAGCTGACCAAAACAGACCATTACCACTCTTAGCCAGGTGTTTGAGGACAGGTAAAGATGACATGTCACCAGGAGCTGCTGTCATTGTGGTACCTTGCAGCTGTAACAACCTTTAAGATGCTACTCTCTCTTTTCGTCCAGACTAATCACTCAGGAAGTCAACGAAACAAACAACAGACCGTCCCACCAAGGACTATGGTGTGGTCAAATAATTTCTCATCCTATCAGGGAGTTATTAGGATCACTGAAATCTTCCCTGGAGCTGCATGATGCACAGGACTAGAATTAAAAAGCAATTTTTTCCTTCCATACATCACAGAAAGTGAAAATAATCGAGTCATGAATACATCAGTTGTTAGTTTACTCTAGGATTACCTCAGAAAGACATCAGCACACGTCCAGTCATCTTGTTATTCCAGTCTTTGTTCTGACAACTTTCTCGTCTCTTTCACTGTATGTTACTGACTGCATCTGAGCCTGTCAGTGTTTGTGGGCGGTGAGTATGACTGAGCAAGTGAGGCATGTGTAAGTGTGTTTGTGTGTGAGTGTGTGTATGATTGTTGTGTATGTGTTTGTGTGATGGCATGCCAGAGTATTTTTGGGCCTTGCCTGCTTAAATGCAGCTTGCATGAATCATGACTTCCCACATAGTAGGTCAGTGAGTGGGGTGAGTCATATTGCTGTCTTATATGGTAACACGCTGCACATGTGATAGAAACACTGGGGTTATCTATAGACTGGGCTCGCCGTTTCAGATGTCTGAAGCAGAGCTGCTGTGCCTCAGCTCTGTCTCTGTCTTCATCTGAAGACGTCTGTGAAATGTCTGGCAACAAATATCTTTGATATTTGTGAAGTCGAGTTTCAGTTTTGAACAGTTCGCTCAACATTTAAGTGTGACTCAACATGACTCAGACACAATTTGGTTTTCATTTGACACAGCCTGAGCCTTAAATGTAAATACAACACTACAATGTACACAAGAGTCGCCATGAAGGACAAATATACATAAAGTCTTCCACAGAATCAAGAAGAAGAAGCAGATGCTTTCTTGCCTTATGCTTGACATTCATGCTGACAATGACAAGGTACACCTGCACACACCATAATCTATTTGTCTAAACCTCTTCCTGTGCAATTGGCTGAATCAACAAGGAAACAGGTTTAGTGTTTGCAGACACATCACTCTGCAAGAAGAGAAAACCACCTGATGGTGGAAACAAAACACCAAACCATCACTGCCAAGAGGGAAAGTATCCTTTGAAGGTTTGGATTAGTGTATGTGGGGTGCTTTTCAGCTACAGCCAGAGCAGGAACAGACTGTGCTAATTAGGCCAGTGATTCGGAGGTTGAGGGGCTGTTAGCATGAGTGCGACCAAGATTATGTGATAAATTGTGGTGTAAGTGGACCTGGTGTAAGTACATGGAGTTAAGAGTGGAAGACAGAAGTTTAGGCCGTTGTTTATTGTAAAACAATACATTCAGTGTGTGCATGAGAGTTAAAATCTTTTTGACAAAAAGCTCACTCTCAGAGCACTCATGGAAAAAGGCAAGTGGAAAAAAGTCTCTTCACAGGAAAGAGCTGACACAGAGGCATCGCCCACGTCAAAACCTTCAAAAGCAACGTCTGTACGTGTGTGCTTGTGTGTGGGTGTGTGTGCAAAGCCAAGAAGAGCATGTGTGTGCATGTGATCATATGTGTATGTATGAGTGGGCTGGAGGGTATAAGTCTGTTGATAAGACAAAGAAAAGCAGTATTTCACACATTGCTCAAAAGTGTGACATCTCAAGTTTTAAGACTACATAGTGCTTTTGTTGTTGTAGCAATGTGCAAAACCAGAGCAATGGTAGAACATTTCAGCTGACAAAGGTTTACAAACTCAGGCTGTGAGGAAAGACAACATCTACTGACTATAATACACAGATGAGCACAAAGAAACAACACAGCATCCAGCTCCGGCCTGACGTGCTGTTTTACATTAAAGCTGTGGTCCTTCCCAGCTAAGAGAGCACTGGAAGATCTGAAGGCCATGTAAGTGGTTTCTTCTGAACGAACACATAGCAGACTTAACAATGCACTACACACTCATTAATGAAGGCAACATTTCTTCCCAGATCATTTGGAAATAAAATTAGAGAAACATATGACACTACATGGGTGAAGAAGGAGCATTAAACCAGAAATAACATATCTCCTGAGGGTGAGTCAGAAAGTCAATGTCCAGACATATGCTGTCAGTTTACTCCAGCTGTGGTGATGCCAGTTTGAGGGGCACAAGGGAAGATGACGCAGTCACATCCATCATCCATCAAACAGCCAGAGCTGGTTAGTGAGCCAGAGGCAGAAGCCACACAGAGTAAGGGATTAAATTAGAGAAGGGATTTGTGGCATTAGTGGCACAAGTTCGGTAAAGGGTTAGTGTCAGATGACGAGCAAAGTTTAAACACAAACAGCATCCTCTCTAATATTTTCATGGTTATCCTCAGCATGTGATTCTAACTGATAACAGTGTCTTACATGGAACGTGTTAACAGTTTCACCATTTAACCAAAAAACCACAGGTTTCTCTTACCCTTATAACATGTGGTGCAAGCTTAGCCTTTGGTGTCACAGTCTTGAGCTTTGGTTGGACCACCATCCAGTCAACTGAACTGAACTACTGACTTGTACTGAACTACAGTGTTTGCTGTAGATAAAACATTACTTGAGCAATGAGCACTGACTGTCTTAGTGTTTGAAGTCTTATATCAAAGGATCCTGTGTAAAGCTTTTTGTTTATGTCATTATATGACAATATACATGATCACATGATGATCCATCTCCATGACAACTCCATGAACAAATTCTGAGCAAACACTGTGTAATGTGGTTAAAAGCTCTGCAATTAAAGTTTGTCTATGCTGATACTTTGTCCTTTCGTCAAATTTATCCCTCATGGTGTTTGTGCAAAAACTAAAAACATTAACCATAATTGAAAAATGTGTTCTCCAAATTCTAGAAATGATTCATAGTATAAATATGCTAAGACTCTAGAGTACTTTTTCAAAAAGTGTGAATCTGGCAGCGAACGGTTTCGGTGCCAATGTATTGACTTATTTGTCTTAGATGTGGATAATCAGGAAGAAATGTACAGAGACAAAACACGAAAACATTCTCATCTGTTTTTTGCTTAAATGGAAGTGAGGTGGGAACACTAAGTAAACACAGGAAGAAGATCCTGTGTTGGACTGCTCAATGCTGTAAGAGAAACACTGCGTTACAACCTGTAGTGATGGCACACGGGCAATATACAGAGCATCTGGAAAATATTCACAGTACTCCACTTTTTCCACATTTTGTTATGTTATAACCTTATTCCAAAATGGGTTCAATTCATTATCTCCCCCGGTCACACAGTTTTGCCGGGCGGTCCGCACCAGGAAGAGTCCTGGTGGTCCCAAACTCTTCCACTTACAGATAGTGGAGGCCACTGTGCTCACTGGGACCTGCAATGCTGCAGACATTTTCCTCAATGTACCACAGGTGGACTCCAATCAGTTGTAGAAACATCTCAAGATCTTTGGTGAAAACAAGATGCACCTGAGCTCAATTTTGATTGACATGGCACATAAGCATTTGAATACTTATGTACATGTGATTTTTTTCACTTTTTATTTTTAATACATTTGCAAAGATTTCAAACAAACTTCTTTCATGTTGTCATTATGGGGTATTGTTTGTAGAATTTTGAAGAAAATAATGAATTTAACCTATTTAGGACAAAATGTGGAAAAAGTGGAGCATTGAGAATACTTTCAGGATGCACTGTATGAAGCAAAACTATGTGTGCTGAATGGACTTTGAGAAAACAGCTTTAAAATACAACACTGCTTCAGTCTTTGCAGAGAAAACAGGCTGGGCCAGGATTGCTGTCTTCAATCAACAAGGCAGGTTAGAAAATGCCCTAATTAATAAGATGTAGTGCAGTGCCTGCAAGCCCTACAGCAGGCTGAGATGAGGATTCTGTATGGGGGGAAAAAGATTTTTGCCAATTAGTAGGCCCTAAAAACTAATGTGCCAATGTGCAAATGTGCATTGCGTGTAGTAGTTATTTACTATATCATAATATTGTTATCCTTTTTCTGAATCACCCAGTAAAATGCTCACCTCACTGCTTTGACTGTCGGTATGACTAAAGCTACTCCTGACATGACTAGAACCATCTCTTGCTGCAAATTAACATCACATAAAAAGTCATAAATCTAGAATTGTGTCCTTTAAACATGTGCTTGTCAAGTCAAATGCTACGGACCGGAAACTCCACCAAAAGCACAATTTAAAATATAGATGTCATTATCTACTGTAAAGCACCAGAAGCTCCAAGAAATTATCACACTGTAGGTCATCAGGGCTTCTAAGTACGTCAATACAAAACCTGACTCCCTCAAATCAAATGCGAGGGCAGAATGAAAGGTTATGGTTTCAAGTCTGCGTATATGTGACAGAGTGCGGTTTAGTGGCTTTTGGGCAGCAGTCTTGATGACTCAACCTGAGAAGAGAAAGTTGAGCTTATTGATTGGACCCCTTCGCACGCCCAAACATCACAAGTCACAGGGGAAATATTGGCAGGGAGGAAGAACTGTATCACCAGTGAACACTGTGTCAGATGTCTGAGGCATTGTTTGGTTTCTATCACTTGATTGCTACCATGAAAATCAAGAATGACTTGGTTGTAAATATTTCTAAATATATTGTCTGATTATTAATATTTGCTGTGCACTTTCACATTATGATAGTAGAAAGTCTGGTTTTGTTAGGTTGTGTTTAGTCATTTGGATCTTCATAAGCAGGTTTTGGGAAATCTTAGCTTGTTAACCCTGCTTTGAGAGAACCTCTGGGTTTGGACGTACACTGTCCAACTTCTACCACTGCAAGCATCAGGACAACTGTCAGGTTGTCAGTTCCCTTGCACTTACATATTTAGAGTACCCTACTGGAATCACTGTAACTAAACTCATCTATGTGCAGCTTTACACACACACTGATCCATGAAGAATCACCAACACAATATTGGCAATGATGCAGTTATAAAGGCTACAAGAGGCAGATTGTCTTAAAGCTGAGAGTCTGCACTTAAAAAGTCAGTTTCTGTATATAGGCTGCACATCTTTTAATATAAATATTACACAATGAAATTTAGTCTTTAAATATAAATTATTTGACTCATACCTGAATCATTATTGGGGTGTCAGACTAAGATCCCAATCAAAAAATGAACAATAACTGTTATACAGTTTGTTTGATTTAATTGGCTGCCACCATCATGTAACAGCTGTATAAATAGATTTAATAAATTAACAACCAGCATATTGTCAGGACTTTATCATTAATGACATAGGATTTTGCTAAACAATGAATGAATGGATAGCAACGGATTTATGAAGGAAGTGGTCAAAGAAGCTTAGATATATTTGTTGGTGATTCATTCATTATCATGGGGTTCCTGAAGTTTGGTTCCTTCCTTAAACAAAAATACACAAAACATAGTTCTACGCTGCTCTACACAACCTTTCCTCTGTCTACAGCGTGACTGTAAAGGTGCAGGCCACAGGTCAGATAACTCACTTACAGTGGTCGAAAGATCAATATCATCTCTGGGACTATTGATTTCTTCTTGATTAAAACATTGAATTGTAACAAGTTCAAGGAGGATGAGCCAGTCTAATAGAGTTCACAGCACAATGCAGCACAACACAGCACAACACAGCAATACACAGTCTACCCAGACCACAGCACTGATGGTATATAGCACATCAGATGTTTTTCTGTGTGACTGATGACGTGTGATTGATTTTTTTATTCAACAAGCACAGTGGGTCTGAACTGGACAGTTCAAAACACTGATGCTGTTTAAATGTGAATGAATTTTAAAAAAAGTCCTAAAAATGAATTTTAGGACAGTGATTCAAAGAGGAACACTCTACATGATCTTTGTTAAATATGCACATCTTTATTGCAGTCTGGGCTTTCAGTGACCTGTGAGTGAAGATAAGCCTGTGATGAATATGATGCTATACTCAGCGTTGACTTCTCTATCTATCCATCTTCTTATGGAGTTAAATAGACAAATTGTTGTGTAGGACATCTTCATGTGGAAGAAGCCCTTTAGTAATCATCTGCTGTAAGTCCTTTCCCACTTGTAAAATTCCCTTCCATACATGAAAAGCGTGAGGGAAATTTCTGTGCTGTGTTTTATTCACCAGTTGATCAAAGGGGAATTAATCTTACTCATATGCAAACTGATTGTTTTAAATGTAAATTGCTCAGCTTTTCAACCAATTTCCCACCAGTCTCTTTCATCACTGTTTTTGAATGTGTTTTAGTGAAAGTTACTTACTCCAAACAGCCCAGATTCTCCTCTGGCTTCCAGAGCTATTTCTGCATCAAGTGTGGGTCACTGAAAGCTGCACTAATCAATGTTTCATATTAACAATGTATCAAATGATTTAGTTTAATGTAAAAAGAGATGCTCATGACCAGGTGAGTGTGCAAAGCTGAGTTGGAGACTGTCATCAGCCTTGAAAAGGTGCACAGCTACAGAAGTGTATTGTAGTGCTTCTCAAAGGCTGACCTCCTCTGCCTCTCCAAGAACCAAGCAAACACTACACATTGACAGAGGAGGCTGGTCTTCCTCTCAGATCAGCCCTGTCAAATGTCTGGAGAGAAAATGCAGACACAAGCTGCTTCTATTTACGGATGAGAGACAGCGTTAGCTGAAATGACATGTTAGACGATGGTCTGCGGAGGACATTGGCTTTTCTAGTGGCACACAGTTCTTGGAAGGCGTGATTGATGCACATCAGCGCTTGAGCTTCCTAAGCATTTTAGCTGGTCTGTGGCCGTGCAGCTGTAGTGGCTACAGAGGAGCTCACAAAGGACGGTGCTTGTAGCAGGACATGTATCCCTTCCCATTCACATACACAGATAAACGTTTTTGTACTGATGGAGGTGGTGGGGCTTGGAGTTGTGGGGGAATTTGGACTCTATTTCACTTCCTCATTACCACAGAATAGAGCTGCTTTGGGGCACAGACATTCACGTAGCCTTGATGATGAGCCCATACAATGTTAAAATAAATAATTCAGCATTAGCAGAAACGTTAAAGGTTGCCATCAACTCACCTTTACTGATATAAATAAGTGTTTTAATAATTAGCAAGCTAATTAGCTTAGCTGAATTTTCTGGGGCTTTGTGTCTTTAAGGCAGATTGCTGCAGAAACAGAAAAGCATGACCCAAAGAGATATATCATATTTGAGCCTGCACAGTTCTTCCCTCACTTTTATTACTTTTGCTATTTATTTCCAATGTTTTGATTTCCAGTCCAAAAATACAGTGATGTGCACAGTTCAGAGTGCTGTGCTTCAGTCACGGAATCGGAATCAAAATCTTCTTAATCAATAATGTTCATGTTGATGTGGTGAAGTCTTTTCTACATGAGATTAGTTGTTTAAAGTACTGCTGGTAAGTCTATCTAGACACAGGTGTAATCAGTAAAACTGCTCTTAGGTGATCTCCATTCAACTTTTAACTGTTAGATCAACTTCAAATATTAAGTTATGTGAAAACTGTTGTTTAGGTTCCTTTAAGTTACTTTAAAGAGAGGAATATTTATGCAGTCATTTATTGTAGGTTATTATATAGCTCATTTGAAATCTTTTTGTAGAGATCTGTTGTCACACAGATTTATCTTGGCAAACACTGTGATGAGGTGATCTTGCTCTCTGTCAGGGTTCCAGATACACTGCTGCCTTTGTGGGGATTTATCTATATCAGACTATTTCATTTGTCATTATGTGGAAAAATGTTGATGACAGGTGAGAGGGTGTGAATGCATATCAGGAGATGTGCTCCAGCAAATCTACACATAATAATTATAAAAACACAGACACATTTGTTATAGTTATTGACACTGATCTAGTGTCAATAAGTATAACAAAGATCCTAATTAGACTTGAAATGTTTAGTAGTAGTAGTAGAAATGTTAATGGTTATATAGCAGACAGCACTAGCACTGAGATTTCGTTGTTTCTGGTAGCTAAGCTCCCCCTGGCCGCCCTGTAATTTGAGCCCCGCTTTTGTCTTGTTGTGCATTTAGTCTTACACTAACGGGAAGAGCTAAGGTGTTATTAACACAAATGAAGGCTGCACTCCATTTAGGTGCTCCCTGCTATTATGCAGGTTTCATCAGTAGCATGTCATACTAGGATGGATCTATCATTAATGGAAGATCCATTAAAAAGTGTCTCCATGTAGGGAACTACTCACCACTGGCAGATTGTTCACTTGTTTTAAGGAAGATTTTTTGCAACCAGTGTACTTTTCAAATTGGCAGTAAAAGTTGTATATAGCAGTAAAAAGGCTTCTATGTCTAATGGACACAGGATTATAATATTTATAAATCTATGACATGTCATGAATCCATACAAAAATCTACATGTAACTAACTAATTACTAATTCACTCCATAAACACAGTGCACAGTGATTTCTTTGAACAACCACAGTTATGTGATCACTTCCATTACAGTATAATATCTGTACACACACACACACACACACACACACACACACAGAGAATAATGCTCTGAAGTCTGAAACTTTTTTCACCCTGTGCCTCTGAGTCATAATATGAAGGAGGAAGCCAGGAATGAGTCAGAAAATGTTCCACAAGCCTAATAGTACATCTGCTGCATGAATGACTCTCAGGGACTGTTTGTCTCTTGACACAATAAATAATGCTGGTGACAAGACTGAACTTGCTGTCTGGTGACATTTATTTCTGCAATAAAGTACTACTATGAATAAACACTGATCTTGTAGTGTGAAAACTAAATGGTGTAGGTGAAGGTGAACTAGCTTCTCTGCGTGTCTGACCACCTGTTATTACATCTATCTTTGTCTGAAACGTAATAATAATTCCACAGCATTCTCCACCGAAGACAGTAAAAGTTATTACAACTGTCTCTATAGCTGCTCTTTGATATGCTACTAACCTCCATTATCTACATCACTAATATAAGAATCCCAGATCCCAAGAGACATTTTATAATCAGCCAAAATGTGATGTGTTTTAGTTATAATCCTTCATTCCTAACTTCATGTGAAACGTATTTTATTAATTTCAAAACATTGTCCCACAAGCAGATCACACATAATGAACAACAACATCACAAACATCCAGAGCCAGATGACAGTCATGTAAGTAAACTGAAGTTCATCCAGAACTCAGCAAACTTAGCTGCGGTGTCAGAGCCGACTTTAGACAGACAGAATCAGCTGTGTTCCTTTAAAGACATGACCATCATACACACAGTAGTGCCCTCACTCACTTGTTCATGCATCCTTAGAGAGAAACATGAGGTTTCTGCTGCTGCACGTACCATGGGGGAATTTATCAACCTGCTGGGGAACTCCTGGAAGAGCCCTGTTTTTGAAGCCAAGCCAAGTTGGTCACGCTACTTACTCATCAATGAGTGCACAATGACTGCAGGAAAAAAAAAACTAACATTGAGGTATTGTACCAGCCTCATCTGCAAACTAGGAGATTTATAATGGCTATATCTCTATACAGAAGGCTGAAAGGATGGATCAGTCAGTTCCTTCCACTACAGGGAGCCAGTGTCAACTTAGCACAGACCAGGACAATGGTGTTGCTCGGCGTTTGCGCCTAATATTGATGTCATACTACTCATCTCCACATTATCCCTGCTATTGATTAATCTGATCTCAGCCTGGAGCGCTGGGGAGCAACAACAAACAGAGCTCTTTTGCTCTCTCAGTGCACAAACTCCCACATGCTCGGAGAGAAACCAAGCCTTCTGGTTTTTTTCTAGCCTTCTCCCTGGATCCCCTGCACCTTCAGCTCATGGTTTATCGATCAGAACATTACACATTAAAACTGCTGGGAATCTCAAGTCCAGACCTGAAATCACATAGAATCACTAGAACTTTCTGGTTAAATTGGTTTTACAGCAAACAGTTTTATGTTTATAGAGCTGCTGCTTCCATTCTGCATCTTGATTCATAGAGTAAACCTTAATATGAATAAAGATGTGCATTGAGCTGTTACACACATGTAACTGTGCAGAAAAACTTTTAGATGCTTTCACATTATGGTAACAACTAAGACATTACTCAGAGAGAGCTCTGAGCTGCCAGGAGCTTTACAGTAAGTGGAAAATCTGATTCACCCACTGTAACGCTTCAGCCTTAAAAAAATCAGTGGAAATGTAGGCTACGCCTACTAGCCCTCATTGTTTCCACACAGGAAAATGTACAGGGGTTTTAACATATTCATAAACTTACACTATATCACATCCCTGACTGCAGGATATCTGCCTCTGAGGAGAGAAGTGGGCAGAACACCAACTGCATGATGACTAATTGTATGGTATTTAGTAGAATGCATCTATTGATACATTACCTCATTTAATGTCAGTGCTCCACAAAATGATTGACATTTCAGATTGTTACAACTTTAATCTTATTTATGTTTTGTGTTCACATTAGAATAACTAAGTGCAGATGTGTCATATGAAATGTACTTGGTATGTATCAAAAATAAAACTACACAAGTAATAGAATATTATTAATAATAATAGAATAATTTTATTGATAGGGTGGAGTAAGAATAATGTGCAGGTATGAAGAAGCATAAAATCTAGATTATACATTAAAACATCAAGTATGTTTGAATATATAAATATTTGTAAATTGAATTAATAATAATAATTAAAACAGTATGGACGTATGTCTACTGTCACATTTAGCTGCAGAGGCAACTCATGTCTATAATATTTCTGAGGCTGTGGTAAATCCCAGAGGGGGACTGTTCTATGGTGCTGTTGCATTTCAGTAGCTCCTATTATACAGACACCCTGTGGTGTGGATGAAAGAGGAGCCCTTTCTTTTAGGTGCCTTTGCCCATTTACACTGAAAGGTAAGACTGGTGTGTAGTAACGACTGGTTGGGTTGTGTCACTGAGAAACTGACCACCTTCTTCTTCTAGTGATCTTCTAGTTCTTCTGATCACTTAAACATGTTGGTCAAATGCAGTTGCATGTAATGTAATCATTAATATGTTAAACACAATGTATGACATTTGACTGACTGACTCCATGCTCGTTTGGCACATTATAACAGCAAGGCAGTGTATTGGCGCAGTGAACCTGCCTTGAATGTGCAGTTTAAAAGGAGCCATTGATAGTCCGTATGATGAGATCACATTCACCTGCCATACACTGGAGAAAACAATCTGGTACTATAGCAAGCGACCCAACGACTCCAGGTGTCACTGCTCCCACCTGGACTCACAGAGCTGAGACCCTGAGTGCAGGTGGAAGCAGCAGCGACGCTTCACTGTGCAACACAGCGACACTGCACCCTAGCTCTTCCTGGGCTGTGCTGGCCCTCTGCCTGGAGTTTGTCACTCATGTTGCCTTTCTGCCTAACCTCTGACATCAGCACTGCTGCAGGGCCATTTCACTGTCTCACTGTGGCTCAGTCTATCTAGAGTTTCAAGTGAAGCTAGGTGTAGTAGGAGGATAATTGGTCCTCTGATGTCCTGCGGGTCACAGTATCTCCTACAGCTAAAAATACAACCCTCGTGTGTTTGCCTTAATACGTATGATGAGGGAAGCCTGCAGGAGGCCGGCCAAGGTTTGCAGCTGCTTTATTATTGACAGAAAAACAAATAAGAGCCTCCTCAGCCAGTGGCAAAGCCTCTGTAGCAGGTGGATAGCTCACTTGAAGAATTCACTAAACTAATTTTCAGATATGCCTTAATTTGAGCTGCAACTTGAACATTTGATCATTTCCCTCAATCAGATGTTCTCCACACATACACATGGTGTTGCCTTGTCTCCTTAAATATATACCTGGTTAATTATTTACAGCCCTAAGGGTCAGCAGTCTAGCAGCATAGCTGCCTGCGTAGGAACCTGTCTTTCCTGATTTTATCTCTCAAGATTTTGTTATTCTGGGCACAGAGTCAATGATAGGCGCGTCATAAGAGTTTTTGATTTCTTGGAAGGGAGAGGAGGAAGAGGTCACAGTGCAGTTAACTGACAAAACTGGCTGATGAAGCATCTAGGTGAAGGTCTCAGAGTGCAAGCGGTAGGGGAAAGGTTGTCCTGTGAGGCTCGCTGGAAACAGATGTCTAACAGGAACTTGTGTGTTTAACGTCTCTCCTGCAACAAGCTTCCTGGAGACACGGTCTTGATGGGGGCTGGCCAGCAAACTGCTGCCTCATACTTTACCTCGGTCAGCCTGTGACCTACTTTCTGTTGGGATGTGGTGAGTCAAAACAAAAAGTACAAAAAACTAAAGGCGCAGTCACTCTCTAGTGGGTTTGATAAGAAGGCTTTGTAGAATGCACTGGGCCCCTTCTCTCTCACCATGTTTCTCTGTACTAAGAGCAAAAACACAGACTCAGTTCAGAGGTCATATGAAAGCATTGTGCTACATCTTCAAAAGTACAGGACAGAAGGAGGCCAGTTTATGTCAGCATATAAGGATTAATGATCATATTAGAAATGACAACTGACCCATTGTTTGCATTTAAAAAATATGAAGCTAGATTAGGGATAAGCTTGATAGAGGATAAGGATACTATTAATTTATCCAGTCTGAATCCAGGCTTGGGTCTGCTTATCCATTCTAAAAACCCATTTATGGTTTCCACTTGCTCTCCAAGAGACGTTAATACTGTAACAGTATTTGGTTAGAGGATTCCAATTTATTTTAGCTACAAAAACCTAAAATCTGTCTTTTATTACTTAGCCTTAAGTGTTTGAATTGACTTACACTTTGTAAAGTTAACATGTTCTGTCTTCAGAAAGCTTCAGGTGCTTTGCTCTCATTCATGTGAGAGCAATCATGGTCTCACATGAATCATGGTACAATCATGCGTTGAAGGCAGTTCCACTTCCATCCAGATCTCTGCTCAGACCGTGCCATTTATCAGCGAACTGGGGCAAAGGTCCAGTAGGTAAACTCTGGCAGCGTCTGTGTTGGACTGTGTGTGTACCCTGTGTACCCACAGCTTTCCCATCAGCTCTTGGCACTACGTCAGCTTGATCTGACTAATATTATGCTTGTGTGAAAGGTCTAGTGGTGTCACAGCCTGTCAGGCTTCCATCCAGTTTCTCTGTGGCATTAAACAATGTCGCTTCACCTGACTGAGACACACAGAACCTGGATACAACGGCAGTATTAAACCATGTTAAACCAACAACTTCATTCTCTGCTTTCTACTAACAAGTGATCCTTATAATGCAGCTACAATACATACAGTTCAGCAAAGTCTTTCTGTTTTATGTTCTGTCTGAATGTGTGCAACAATCAAAGGAAAAATACTGCAGTGACTCAGAGAAAAGTCATGCATCCTCACAAACAGAGCAGGTCAAAGCTTACTTAATTAATAAATATTATTTAATGAGCATATAATGTCATTGTCATTAGAATCAGTTATGAACACTGTTAGTTCTGAAAAAAATAGTGGATTTATTGATTAGTCAGTTATCTTTCAGTGCCATTTTTTATAATCAAATGATTCTGAATTCTACAAATTTCTAATGAAATATTGAAAATGATCACAGGTTTAATATAAACATAGGACAAACTGTGCAATATGTTTTAGTAAATAGGAATTAGTGAAAATATAAAAACCTAAGAGAAACTGGAAACCCACATTTGCATTTACACAAACCTAATTTCACTGATGTGTACGCTGGTATCTGAGACTGCCAGTCAGGAGGTAGTTACAGTAGACGGAGGGTGTAGAAGGCATAGAATCGTCACACCACAGACTTTGACTCAGTTTGATTCCACAGCCCCATGTGTGGTTAGAGTGAGTCAAACAAAGCTGTAGTTTAAAGGTTAATATGCTAAAATGTGTGAAATGCTCAATTTTCTCCATTCAGGCAGACCAGAATCTTTCTCTAACCATAATGCTGCAGTGTGAGGATCTAAGCACAACCATAAAAAAGCTGTAGACAAGCTGGATGTTGTGCAGTAAGATTGAATATTTTGTCTAGGAACCTTTTACCGATATGTTCAGTATCAATGTATTTGCACCACTCTCGACATCTTTTCTTATATTAACAGAAAACAACCACAAAGCACAAAGTTACAATTATGGTCACTACAAAAACATATTAGCACATGCAGCTTAGGACACAGATGAGGGGAGAGCATGCAGACTCCACACAGAAAGGCACCTGACCGACTGCTGGTTTTAGATCAAGGTCCTTCTCGCTGTGAAGTGACAGGTTTCACTGCTACACCACTGTGCTGCCCTAAACAGCCTAAGCCTCATACTATACTACACATTATAGTGGATTTTAACATACTATCGCTGTCTACACTAATTCAATAAAGCACATATCTAACATACCATTGCAATTCCAAAGTTCTGGTTATGTTTATGGATTCACACACAGGCTTTGCAGGGTAACACAAAAAATACTGAATGAAGCTGTTAAACATTGTGAAGTCAGTGTGGACCCACTGGAACCAGTCATCTTAAACCTCTCTTAGAAACACTCAGCAGCAGATGAACCTGTTGGCTGTGGGCTTTAAGGAGGGAGTGTGGTCAGACTCACTCCACAAATGAATGGGTTTTTATCACAGAAGCCAAACTGTGCATGGCACTAGTCCAGCTACCTGCCACACACTGCCCAGATCAATTCACACTCCCACTTACTTTTGTTGTACTGCTCATCATGAGCCCAAGACCAAGCATCCATTCATTCATTGCATTTAACACTTACATTGTTGGATATTCTTTTCTAGAGGATGGACTGTGATGTGCTTTTACTAGTTTGCACATTTAAGACACAATTTGGATTCAAACACAGTTGATTTGAATCAAGTACAACATAAGCAACAAGGTGATAGAGGTCAGGTGGGGGGTCGGGTCGTCTGGAGCACGGGTGAAGATGCGGCCAATGAGAAGCCAAGAAGCAGAGTGTTTGTCAATAAGGTGATGGAAGGGGAGGGGGAAGCACATGAGCAGCATTAGTGTTAAAGAACAAAAAAGAGAGCAAAGCGGGAGGAGGAGGTGGGACACATTGGCCGCAGTGGAAGTGTCTGAGTCAGGCAGGGTTCACTGAGTTCAGCTAGTAAATAAGTGACTGACTCCTCCAGTGCATTCCAAGGCTCCACCTCACCCTCCCGTCCTGCATATACTCGAGGGGATTCTTCGGGTTTCTGGGGCTGCTCTTCACTCTGCGTGTCAACATTTCCAGACCTCGCTTCCAGCAGTAGTATGTGTGTGTGGTGGGGGGGTCGGGGGTGGGGCAGCTGCTGTGGGGCTCATTCACTTTTAGCGTGTTTTCTACAGAAGAGGGAGAGGTTCATGTACTGCCTGACCCCCACCCACTGTAACAAAAGTAATGAGTGCTGACGTAGAAAGCTCACTCAGTGCTGGAAAAGACTGTCACACTTCCACTCAGTCATGTAATACACAAAAACATGGCTGGCAGTTGTTTACACAATAAATAACACAATACACACCTGAAGCAATACAAAGTTGTTTGTGACACCATCTGCTTCAGCTTTTACTAATCACCTCAGCCTGATGGATTAGCAGATCTTTAGGAAGCTTGTTTAGGAAGCCATTTTTTATGTAAAATGGAAATTCTGTGCGTCTGAGTGATCCCAGGTAATAGGACGCAGGATTGCTAAGTATTTCAGGTTTGAAGCCTATGCTTCCAAAAAATGCCACAGGGAAATGTGTGACTGACAAAAAGGCAAAAAAGGTAATATGACAGTGAAAAACATTCATAAAAGCACATTGTATTCTGGGAAAGTTCGCAATCTGTGCAGTTGAGTTAATAACGCGCGCACACACATACACACACACACAAGTCAATATGTGTGTTGTGTGACAAGTCAATAGACATTTTGAATCAGCAGCATGTTCTCAGTGAAATCTGAGCCTCAGCACATCTGCTCTATATGAAGTCTTCATCATCTTTGGTTTTTGTCACATCAGGAAAAACAGCATGTGGTAATTTAGTGCAGCATTTCACACCATTTCATTTCTGTGGTGAAAGTCAAAAAGGAAATGCTGCCCTGCTGAAGCCTATATCAATAAAATTTATCTGTTTAAATTTGATTTCTTCTACATTAAAAATGAGGATTTGGAGCCACTGGAGATTCTCTATTAACAGGTTTGTTCACTGACTACAGCTTAGTTATTTTCACATGCAGTCGGGCTGTAGGTCGAACATTCCTAGTTCGTATACAATGGCAAGAGGTTGAAGGTGAGGGGAGTGGGGCCTGTGCAGCTACTAATATATTCCAAGGAGATTTCTAAAGTGTTCCACCATTAATTGCCCCACATAATAGTTTCCATGGTGATGGCTCCTTGGATCCAGGGCTGTGGTACAGAAATGAACTGGCAGAACAATGACCTCAACTTCCACCACGTTACGGAACATTTTTTAGCAGTCTCCTTTTACTGATGTGTGTCAGAAAGTAAGTAAACTCTGATTTACAGAAAAGAAAATCCGCTATTGTCTGTGTGGCGTTTCCATCTCTGCTGTTCCCATGGTCCACAGCTACAGCCCCGAACTTCCCAAAGCTTTTTTCCCAGAAGCATCTTTTCAGCCTATGGTCTAAACACCATAGTAGGAATTTGCATGCATCAATAGTCTGAATCAAAACAACATTGTTAATAGACTCTACAGGTCTGGAGGATCAGATCCTTTAAGAAGAATTAGAAGGATTCAACAAGATTTACATTATAAGAAAATGGGAATATACAGTATTGAATTACTGAATTTGTGCCATATCAACTGTGGAGCTTCTTATAAGATATTGATACATACTGTTCATCACATCGTGGCCCGATGCTGGTGTGTGTGAAGTGTGTCACATTGAAAGAGGGAAACGTGGGTAAGCTCTGTGCACTCTGAGGACTATAGGCATGGATGAGGCATATTCCATCTGTCATGCCTTCCTTGGCTGAATGCTTTGTGAACAGCTCTGACACCTGGGGGTGACATCTCACTTATAAGCTCTTTTTAAACAGCAGCACAGCTGTATTGGTGAGAACATGGCTGCTCTTTAAGAAGCCTTTGCCTCAGTTTCACACAGTACAGGCACCCTGGCATTAGTGGCATGACGTATAACATTGGATATTCATTGCCTGTATGAGCATAAATGATCATGGCCACAGATCATGAAGCAGCATGAAGCGAAGCAGAAGGAGAAACACTACTCAGACCTGGAACTCTGAGTAGGAAGGAATTAATGGATGAAATTAGAGTTGCAGTCAGACTGGGGTCTGCATAAACATAATAATACTCTCCAACCTCCTGTACATCCTAGTGGTGCTTTGCAAGTCTCCCTGCTCCCCTTAGTCTGATCACTTAAACACATTGTTCAAATGAAGTCAAATGTACAATAACTATTAACATACTGAACACAATGTATAACTACTGCACTAAGTTCAAATCACGTTATAAATGCTGTTTCTCCTCTGTTTGTGGGAGAGGCTGACACCCAACACCAGTGCATTTTACTGTGGAGACATAGTCTGAGTCTAGTTTTCTCAGCTTTGCACTTGATGGATTTCAGATCTTCTGGAGGATTTTTGGTAGATTTCAGGTCTCTCTCCTGGATCAGGCCTGTGTTTTGAATAGCTAATAGGTAGTAGCTTATAGCATGCTAGCTGAAAAACAATGCTGAATCCATGGTAACGTGCCTCCAAACAAAGTCCTCACACAAATGCAGGAGATCAGATAAATCTCAGCAAGTCCACTTCTCCTGAAGAAGAAAAGCAGCTGCAGCTTGTTTGAGGCCTGACACTAACTAGGGTCAAAGGTCAATGTTGAAACAAATAGTTGATTAAAAGAAAATGCAATCAATGTATTAATAAAATACATTTAAAATGTAAGACATGTTACATAATAACCAGGAATAACTGTTAGCTGCTGTCCTACTCATCAGCTTAAAGTTTATTGACAACATTCTCACTGTGTCTCTGCCATTTTCTGACTGACTTTGCTGACTGACTTGACATTTCCAAGTTTGCCTTGGCATGAGGAATCACAGAGCAGCTGGTGAACACGAGTATGCTGTCAAACATTCACTACTAAATGGAGCCTGCCATCATTATATCGTGCGTAGCTTTGTAGATCACTGCATAACACAGCTGACACAGCAAGCTCTTTTACACTACACACTGGAGGTGGATTGTGCAGTAATAAGGCATGAATAACAACACAGCAGTTGTGTTTTTTTATTCGACAAAAAGTATGTCTGTACAACGATCATACTAAGCTACCTTCTAACCACTCATGACAGCACAGAAGTTACACATGCACAGATGCAGGACTATCGGCCTCTTGACAGCTCAGATGGGAGTGGCAAGAAAGGCTCTAATGGAATCTAAATAACACATGTGCAGGACTCATTAAAGTCACCCTGTGTGTTTGGTTGTTAACTCTCCTCTTGTGTGACCTTCAAGCAGTGTGGAAGAGGTCGCCACTGGAGTGTACTGCCTTGTTTCCAACACGCAAAGACACACTGTGCTGATTAATGTCCTGTGAAAGTGTTTATAGGCTATAAAGATTATTAAGCCACTGAATGTTGCCTAATTTAACTAAGAGATATAAGAGAAATACCTGCCCTGTGAACACAAAGGTGACTCCTCCTACCAAGCTACTAATGCCACAGAAGGTGGAAGATAATAAAGAATAGAAATCCATTTTCTTCATGGAGGGGATTTACACCCAAGCCACAACAACTGAGCATCACTGCCTCTGGCTGCCAGCCATGAGGTCAACGCTGAACCTGATAGTAGAATCCCATTCCAGTGCAACACCACAATTAGGTCAGATTGAATTATTGATGCTAGACAGCAATGCTTTCTCTCTCTGTCTTGGGTTACACAACAAGTCTATAGCCATGGTATTATCTTCATACGTTGTAATCTCATGTAAGTATGCTAGTGTGCTCACAATGACAATGCTAATTGTAGCATTTGCCACGTTCACTACCTTAGACTGCTTAAGACTCACATTCATGTCTATGCTGGGTTTGCACATGTTCACCTTTACATTTGTTCAGATGAACACACTGGATATAAGAACATGTCAGGTCAACAGTCAGACAAAACAACACACAAACATTAGTATTACATCTTTCCGATTTACTCTTTGATCAAGAAAAGGTGGTTAATTCTTTTAAATAACTGTTAGTTACATAATATAACCCATAGTCTGTTCTCTATGAGTATAGTTGTAGTAGCAACATTGGAGCAGCTTCGTCGGCTTCATGTATTTCTTTACGTACTGTTAAATGCTTTAAACTATATAGAGAAATGCTTTATGTGGAGTAGAGAACCAGCAGCTAGACTCAAAAAGAAGCACTGCATTACACACACGTATATGCTGCAAATGCACATGCACTTGGTATTTAATCAGAAAGTAAAATCAAACTAAAAATGTGACTTACGATGGTTCTAGATGTGAAAGAGAAGAAAAGAACAAAAGAAGGATGATCACATGCCACAGGGAACATGAGTGACTTTACTAAATATCATCTCTAAAACTCTAGTAGTAACACTGACACCAGAGAGAGTTCACACACTAGAAGGTTTACACAGCTACATTCCACCTTTTATTCATTTAAAACTTAGCACATATGAGTTAAGCCTTCATGTTCTGTCCATTCACTTGGTTTAGTCCCTTAATCTCCCTGAAAGTGAATTTGATAAAACTATTAGTCAACTGACTTTTAGATTCACAAAACACTTAACTCAGTTTCAACTTATCAACTTTTTCCTCTGTTGTCACCTGCAAGAGGAAACCTTCACATTTAATTAATAACTGCATGATAATTCAATACTGTTATTGATATATTTTTGGGTTTCAGCTTCTCATATATGAAAAGCAGTTAATTATTATTGTAAGTTGATTTCACATTTTATTGATTAAATGATCAGTTAAATGAAAATCTACACATTATTTAAGGAATCAATTCTTAGTTAAAATCTGTCATTCTTTAACTGTGCTACCAAACATCATGCATACTCAGATCCTTTCAGGTATGAAGCTACGGCAAACTCCTATCTCTATGCAACTACTCATTCTGTGTCAGTGCCGTGCTAAATATCAGACTGTCGTGCCAAATACAGCCTCACTGAACGACAATGAACTCAAAATATGCATGTGCAATGGGAGCTAGTCTCGTAGATCCACAAACAACATTCAGGGGATAGAAAACAATCCAGTTTAGTCATGCACATTTAAAAGTCAAACTTGGACTGGGACTTGCCTCTTTTCAGTGTTTTTTTCTGTGGTGGGTTTTTCTAAAAAGTCCTGTCTTGTGCAACTGTGGTCCTGGGATGAGCTAGCAGGCTCGACATCCCTCCCCCCACTGACAAGACCAGCAGTGTATTAAAATAAATCTGTGCACACGTCCCACCCCAACACGCTTGCTAGACATTTCCTTATACAAGGGTAGCACCAGTGAGCAGATTTTAGCTCCTCTGCTGACCCTGGCCTCAACCCCACCCGACTCAGCTCCGCCTCTTCTGTGATTCATGTGTACATGATCTCACATGACTCAACAAAACGTGGACGAAGAGCAGTGCTGTCTTTTCCCAAGAGGGAAGGTGAAGACTGTGGAAGGGACCTGAAGTGCTCCCCTCAACTTGGCTCAACTTGTACTGTTTGTCAGGCCTGATGGATTTTGGCTAAAAATAAAAGCGAAAGGGGGCCCTTCTGCTCCTTTTGCTAGCATAGCTGCCACATCATGCAGTGCCTCCACATCCCTGATGCTTGACAAGAATAGTGTGCACAGCATCAAGAGTCCACAGTTTGACAGTCAAAACATCCCCCTTTCTGTGTGTGCTGGGGAAGATTTGGTGAAACACTAGAGCAAATCAGATAAGTCAAGTCACCGGCAATTCCTGTGCTCCCACCCACATTCACTTATTACATTCATAGAAGAAAAAAAAAGCAACAGCAACAGCAAATATAGCAGCAGACAGGTTGTGGGCTTCCCCTCAAGAGGTTAAGTCTTGTCCTCTCCACTCAGTAGACCTCTGAACTCAGCAAATGGCATTTTACAAATGACAAATGACGCTCTGAGCAAACATTCATCTCAACTTTTTATGTATCTTATCCTTTAAATCTCATTGCCTTTATTCATGGGCTTATTATAATATTACACAGAATATGTCTGGTCACTCCAAACATCAACCAATCAGAATGTATGCTTTATTTGTAACTGTGATACAGTGTGTTTTATGACACTTTAATGTGAGACCAGGCCAGACAGACTACCCATCATTCCTCATGCACATCAATGAGCCTTGCACCCATGTCTGTAAAATAATTGTGTTTCCTTAGACCACTATTTGTAGGTACTGACTACTGCATATCAGGAATGTCCCACAAGAATGCCATTTTAGAGACGCTATGACACAGTCATCACTGACATGTGTAACATATCCCTGAATATCCTTCTGAATTTGCTGTGTAATACTGCAAGCAGAGACTGTACTGATCTGTGCAAATCTACCTGTCAAGTCAAACTAGCTAATTTCAGACATATTTATGTCTTTAAATACAGACACTGTAGATTTTCCTTTACGATTCGCAATGCGTGAAGCTTGGACAAGGTCTGCATGGGTGTTCCAGACTGCCATCTATCACCACAAAAACACAGCGCAGGCTGCCAGACTAATGAATGGGAAGAGAACAGTTCCAACCCTGCAATAGATCAGTGGCAGACAAAAGATCAGAATGGTAAGAGGTGATACCTGATACAGCAGGGTTAAAAATAGACTCACTGCTGAGAGACAGGGCAGTGTTTCATGACCTCTCACAGTGCTCTTGGTTTACACCCCAGGTAGCTGTGGCTGAGACTTCAACAGCTCAGCTCAGGAATGGGAAATGAAAACAAAGTGCATTTTTTGCACCACTTATAAATGCAGCGGGATCAGAAAGCCTACTTGTATTAGGATTTTATGTGGTCTGGCTCTTGAGAAAAGAGAGAATCAAACATTCTCAGGCACGTCAAAGCAAAGAATATCCTGTTTTTTGGGATTCAAATTGTGTTACATGAAGCATGAATGATCTGCTTGAGAAGGCAGAGAAGTCCACCTTTTCATGGGGAGGATATATCTTTTGTTTTGGTCACTGCACATGGCACACATTGAGAATCATCAAAACATTACATCATGCCTGAAAAATCCACGAGAGAAGCTGTGAGGTTTTCCAACTGCACATCAATCAAAGCTCAGCAAGAAAAGGAAGGAATTAAGGGGAGAAAAGATGCTTGTTTTCTTGCTAAGTGTGAACAGACAGCTTGATTGAGAGGATCCGACATGGCAGACTCTGGAGGTGGTCTTTGCTAAATACGCAAAACACCTGAAAGTCATTCGCTTTTCTGCAAAAGACTTTTAGTAAAGTTAATACTTAGTTTCTTTTTTGCTCAAACGTGTAAACAAGCATACATGTGACTGAAGCACTTTGTAAGTCAGTCTGTTGAAGAGCAGCACTTATTCATACAGAACTGACTGATTCAAAGACATTCCAGGAGCATAATGGGAATAATTTCTCCCACTCTGTGTCATAAGTGCATGCAACATGCCTCGGAGTGACAGGAACAATAGGCTCTTTGACTGTCTTTGCCAAGCTGGAGATGGGGAGGTGCATCATGGGAAGCAGACAGGCAGACAGGCTCATACAGTTGAGAGTGGATACCTCAGAGAGGCCTCGCACAAACCCAGGCAACAAGCAGTGGCTGTGAATTATGTGCTTGGATTACTCCTGGTCTGTAAGAGAGGGCAGCCAGTTAACAACAACACCCTTCCAATCCCTGATTGTTAAGTAAGAAAATGTGTGGAGGTATTTTCACTTGTAGTTGGATGTATAAGCAATAATTTGAAGGATAAATAGTTTATCTGTACATCTTGAAACTATGTGAAATAGGAGAAATAAGGGCTTTGTCCCTTTCCCCCCTATTTTAACCCCAGAATAACATAGAAATACTAAAAAATTTAAAGAGACTGAATTAAAACTTATATTTATTCTTGTTAATATGTTCCAATAACTACACCAAATTATGTGTTTAACTGTGTCCCCAGTTTTTGTTTAAATAAATACAAATTCCTGCACGCTTACATTACAAAATCTTTTAAAACAACAAAAAACTTCTTGTGGACAAACAGTCAACATCATAATGCTAATCAGAGTGTGTTCAAATGTTTGACACACGGCAGTTTTAGGCACAGAGGTGGTACAATACAATATCATGCCATATCAAGTGCCCTTGGGTAATTTTTTCTTGTGCTACTGTTGTTGTGTTGCATTCCCACCTTATGTACAATGGAATTGATTTTATCTTTTTAACAGAATAGATATAATTAAATTATGTTAGTTGAAAGCAAATATTTTAACTTAAAATAGTTTTTATTCATTTTACCTTAATCACTGCAGAGGGAGAGTGAGTTATGTACTGGTAATTCCACTGAATATATGTGACAGCTTTAGTCACTGGTTACTTTACATTAATCCTAATAAATTCTAATGTAAATAATGTATTATTATTATGGATGAAGCAAAATTCAGCACTTATTAGGGATGTCTCTACCAATACCAGTATCGGATACAGGTAATGCCCTCATGTACTTGTACTCAACGTCTTTGATACTGCACCTGATACCGCTTCACAGCAGAGCTTTAAGCTAGCGTTGGGTGAACGGGCAGGTGAAGGCGGAGAAGTGTCAGCGGTGTGGAGATATTTTAAGATAAGTCTTAGCATAACACACAACATATCCACATCCTGTTGCAGGACGTTACAGCCTTAAGCTTCACCACTGATATTTAGACCAGCCGTATCTCCCCACTGTCTCTTATCAGTTTAACAGCTCAGTGGGTTCATGAGCATTTTATTCTTGAGAATCATTTAACAAGCAAAACAATCCCTGGGCTTGCACCCCAGCCGGACCATAGCAGATGTATTTGATCATATGCACCATATGTGGGACATTCTGTTCACGCGGTACTCCGAGACGGCAAAACAACACTCTGTCTTAGCCTCCTCCCTCCTGGAAGACGGTCATTAATTGAAATGTGGTGGCAGTGCCATGCTTGTTTACCTGTTGTGTTTTATTTTGTCACAGTCAGAAAGTGAACAACATCTGATTACAGTCTTTGAAGTTATTTTACTTCTTTTCTGATAACTGAGTTTTTTATAATAAAAAATACTGCATTAACATTATTAAGTACTAATGTACATGTAAGTACCTCTTCTTGTACTCAGTTAGGAAAATGTGGTAATAGGACATCTTGAGTATGTAGTGGTGGTTCAAATCAGTTCCACCTTTAGCAGCTGTGCATTTTCACATCAAGTCTCGATAATAACACAGATCTTGGGCTCTTACTTGGTATTAATTTGTATAAAGTCTTTTTTATCTGTGGTAATTTTCAACTTTCAAGTTTGTTTGCAGTTTACAGGAAAAACAAGAAAATTAGTTGCTGTTTTGTTGCTGCTAAGTAAAAGATGAAGTTGTGAAAAGAAAATAAATAGACAGAAATCAAGTTTTAGTGGTCCTTTTACTATTTTAGATTCCTACAGAAACCTTTTTATGAGGCACATGTGGAACACATCTGGACTCAACTTGTACACTCCTGTTATCAACAGCATCAAGTTCAACAGTGTTTCAAATACTAATGTAGTGAAATACTTTTGTATATAAAGTATGTTTTAGACGTGAGTAAAAGCTGTGATTTTGTACTTGTATCAGTAGTGAAGTACTTCATTAGGCAAGTCATTTAATTTGCACAGCCATCACCAGCTCGTGCACTTAGGGTTGTGTTTGCCCAGATGTGGCTCACATCATTTCTTTGAACTCAACACTCTAACTGGAGAGTAGAGAGTAACAGGTAATAACACTGGCCACCCAGCTGCCTCAGCCATGACCTGTGCTGAAAACAGTGACGACCCAGCATCAACTATAATGAGCAATGACACTGTAGAAAAATAAAGTTGAATTCTTCCCTTTGGGGAATTTGGTAATAACTAAATTAAGAGATTTTGATCTTAGCAAAAATGAACTATAATTTCTCTTGGATCTTTGGTGCAGATTTTACAGCTGGAGGTCCAGGACGCTTACAAAGCCTGAACAGTGTGCCACCAAAAGTAAAAGTATCCACGCTGAGCTGGTCTCAGAGTGTGACACACAGATGCCAGCACTACACGTGGTCTGGGCTAAACCACTCTAGGCACTTGTACTCCTACTACAGCAGCTTTAACTCCTTTACTTACACTAAGCCACAAAATCTGGCTATGAGACTAACAGATTCAGGACAAAACAAACTTTTGTGTTTGTTTCAAGACGACTGGGAGAAGCTGGCATAAGAGTCCTGATTTTTATAGACATTTCTATACACACGAGCGACGCCAGAAAAATATTTGTGAGCAACATGGCACTTTCACCTTTTCACATGCCTAAGTTCAGTGGGATAGTTTGTCTGCATCTCTGAGTAGAAGGAAAGGGTTAAAATGTAGCGGTTCTTTATCTAGTTTTCAATGAATCACCATTGTTAATAGCTGCAAGTCAAAAATTTACAATAGCAGGAGAAGGTTGGATTAATTATGGCTGAATATTAAGTCTAGCCACTATTGTAGCACCTGCAAAGGAAGTCACAGAAGGAAGCTTTATTTCCTTTGCAACAGTGAGTTATAAATGGAAATGTGCACTTTGTCAAGAAGTTATTAGTTTCGAACAGTGTGGGTTTCTCCTGTTGTTTGAGAACATACGAGTGACAGTTATAAGTTTATAGAGCCTCTGAATGTTCTGTTATCACCGCGGACCTTTGCATTTACACCCTCAGATCTTTGCTTCAAAACAGAAACTAATCACTGAATTATTTTATAGTAGTAGTAGTAAAGATGACTCGTTGCTGCTGGGATCATGCAATAGTTTAAATATACATAAATATAGATTACAAATTCTGAAAATCAAACAATGGCGCCATCTGAATTTTTGTTTGTGTATCAGTGTGACAAATGTTTGCCTCAGCCTCACAGAGTCTAACCACAACAGGAAAAAATAAAAAACAGCCTTCCTGCCAACAGAAAACAGTGTTTTGACATATAAAACCTAACGGCAGAGTACGAGCAGTGTTAGCGCTACTTACAGACTTGTGCTTCATCTTCTGATAGTGATTAGTGATCATTTATCCACGAGCAGCTTAAACTCACACTGACACATCTACATCACAATCAGTCAGAAAGAACTGAGGTCAGATACATGATTGGCAGGTCGGTGGTGCATGGGGAGGACGTCCCAGCAGTGTGAAGACAGACCCTCCTATTATCCTCAGTTACTCACTCGTTGTCACAGAAAAGCTGTAGATGCTTTTACAACAGCTGAGGCAGAAATCATTTACACGGAAAGATTTGTGTCTGGAAATAAAGAGTTTGTCACAGATCTTTGATCTAGTCTGTGACATCAATGCTAATTTGATCCTCTATTCAAAAGGTTATTATTCTTCACTTTGTAAAGAAAATTGAGCATAAAGGTAAACATGAACGTAATATCTAAGAAATGACATTTTCAAGCTTATTCATCTTCAGATTACCAGCTCTTATTTTCAGAACGTAGAAACAATGGCTATTCTCACATTCTGTCTTTAGAAATGATGAGTTCACTGAACTCATTAACTTGACTTTTTGAATAGTGCATTAGATGACGTCTCAGCATGATTTGTGCATGATTTTAGAACAACAATAATGAGAGCTCAGACCACGATGAGTTGAATTGAGTGTGTACCCTTAGACACTTAGAACTGAATGAAGGTGATGGGAGCAGCCTCACATGTTGCTTTTGAATTGATTTAGGTATAAAATGGATCCAACACCTGTGGCTGTAAGTTCTTTATGTTGAACCGATTCTTTAAAGGGAGAAATGTGAAAGTAAAGGAACGTGCTGATTTTGTGGAGAAACCCCTGATGTATTTATTTACTGCATCCTGTTCAAGCTGTGTTGACGCAATGTAACCTGTTTAGTTTCAGCTTGTGTAAAAACATAATGTTTAAGGTGGGTTTCCGCATCATTTTTTAATAAAATAAACTGATTCAGGATAAGAGCACAGGTTCATAAAGTAAAACATATAAAATAGCAAAACATATGAGAACAATCTCAAGAAGTCTTTATATATCTTTAAATTCAAGTTGAAAAAAAACGACACATTTGATAATGACCATCCTAACTTTACTATGTAAAGTGCCATGAGATGATTTTAATGATTTAATATGCTTGACTTGGCTTTTTTTTCTGACTTTTTGAAAAACCAAAAATCTGAATTGTTAGACGCTATATAAAAGTCAAGATTATTTCCCTGACAAACAGGAAATAAGATATGATCTTAAAATCTTTCTGAAACATGACAGTTTGCATTTTATATGTTGGAAATACAACTTTTTTCCTGATACAGTTTTGCTCAGCGTGGAATTTGCTCACTGGAGTTTTTCTTTCATCCACTGAACAAGACCATGGTATTTTTTGGAACACATTTTACCTTTATTTTCTATTTCATTTTTATCATACACTTCACCATACCTCATACTAACACATCAACGAATCTCCGTCTTACTAATGTTGGCAAATTACAGTAATTGGATTCCTGGATATGGGAAAAACATCACCTACGTTTTTATATTTTTACACACATATATGTGATAAAAAATCCATGTACAGATGAAGACCATGATATGTGGTTGAAAGCACTGAAAAGAGATGGAGCTTGAGTTTTTGATAAATAAATAAATAATCAGTCAACTTTATCAATTCACACAAAAGAAATGACAAATAATTTATGTTAAATATGATCAGCCGTTATCACATATATTAGAAAACATTAGTTTTTAATTAAAAATGTATTTTTTTTCTAATTTTTTAAAGCAGCAGCAGGAAGCTGAGAGAACTGAATGTGTTCAAATCAACTCATTTCATAATTTTTACACCATGGTATTAGTGGAGTTATTGCAACAAGCTGACTAATTTCAAAAGTTATTCCTCAAACTAAGAAAACTATAATTATAACTATCTGCAGTACAGATGAAGCAAAGAGAGTGAGAGCTAATGGCACTGTGTCTCTTCCTGTGCCAGTGGTTAAAGAAATCTTTCACTTTCAGATTCACATCAACTATCAAATCTCCCTTTTCTCCTTTTCTGCCACTGAAAATAATCCATAGGATGATGGCCAAGCGGTGAATCACAGTGTGGAAAAGCAGCGGAGCAGAGAATGATTGATGAGTGTGTGTCTGCACTGTCACTGTGCTCTTGTAGGAGAGGACGGCTGTGATGGCTGCTCCTCATGCACAAGGAATATACATCACTGTGTTCAAACAGACTTTGCTATCAGAATGAGCAGCATGATGAGACCTAAATTGCTAGACACAATCTGTGAGTGAGATGAAAAGAAGGCAGTGCTTCTGTAATCCATCTAAATGGCCGACTCCAAAAGCCTTTCATTCAATCACACCCACTGGGCTCTGCTCTCACCAACGTTTCGTTTGTCTTTTATGGAAAAGCTTCTAGACTTTATTCCAGGGAGCTAAAATCCTGCTCTTTCTAATTATTCTTTAAGATTCTGAATGTGTGTAGATTCAAGTAACAGATATTACTCTGTATGAAGTATTGAACCGTAGAATCAGATGTCTGCTGAGATTCGCAAACCTGTTTCGTTTATCGCCTCATTTCTGGTTTAAATAAAAAGCTCTAGAATTAGAATTGACTTTAGATGTTATTTCATATTCTTTCATGAAATGAAAACAATGATGGTTTTTGTAAATAATAGACATCTTATGCTAATTTATATGGTCTTGAAAATTAATTTTTCAACACGATAACAGTAGTTTGAGCAAATAAACTTAACGTCTTCTGACTTTTTTTTAGAGCTTTTAGTGTCATGTCATGGTCTTTGTTAGACACAGATGAAGACGCACCAACTGAGACAACACATCCTGTATATCTATTTATCTTTTTACATCAATGACTGTAGTGTGAAGAAATTAAAAATACATTTTTCTGGCATTCTAAATTATTTGACTTTGCATATAATCATCTATTCAGTTCATTTTCAGTCCCTGTCTACTCAATCTTAATGAAAGGAGTGTTTGTGTTCCTCTGGGGGGACTTGGACTCACACAAATGCTGAAAGAACAAGTTGTGTTGTTAATTTTTTCACCTAAATCTATATCAAATAGAAATTAAATGTTATAGAAAACTTCAATACTGTGTGATCAACTACAGTATTCAGACGCCTGTCAGATGAAAGAATACACCTAGCTTTGCTTTGGTAGAGAAATTCAGACATTGTGTTGATAATATATAAAACAACAACCAACTCTAGTTGTCTTCGATGAACAAACAAAAAAATGATTAAGATGTTTTTAAATGTCTTGTTTAATAATTTTTATATCTGCAGTAAGGATTCACAGAGAGACATATTAAGCTACAAGCTACAAGCTACAAGGAGCCAATCAAGACTGAGACAGAATCACTTCAGATACAAGAGTGTGTTACTGGCGTCAGGCCAGAGGACACACACTGACCAGGAACTACTTACACCTACAACGTACGACTATTTTCTTTTCCTGCTTGCTTCACACTTCCTGTCTGCGGCTTCACCAGAGCTAAAGTGATGTGCACTGTATTTACATTTTTTCATAAAAAATAGATTTTAGATTTTATAGGTTTTATAGTGATTATTCAGAATGTTTCAAATGTTTTTTGTTCATTTTTACTAAAGTAAAACAATATCCTAATGATGATGCAACCATGCTGCAACATGGCAATAAAACACATCGGAATTTCCTTTTATATTGTTCATAGAGTAATGTTCTTAATCTCTAGTGATAATTTTGAGCAGGGCCAACCTAAAAGGTCATCTGCATGTTGCTAGTTAGACTGATGTGGGCAGATTTCCAGAGTAATTATTAGGATTTGTACATTTTGAATCTGCCTTCCAACAGGAGTTGGATTAACCAACCAGCTTGCTTGATGAATGTGTGGAAGAATGTGCACCTCTGGAGAATCATAATTCCATAAATCCATATTTTACTTTCGGCATTCACATAAATGAGGGTCTACATATCATAAATGTCATTGCCAGTCCATGTCAACAAGAGTGGGTTGTAGGTGGAGACTGTCTACACTGACAAATGTGTGAAAACACATGAAGCCCCATGCTGCCCACCAGTATGTATACGTATGTACATTTTACATCATGAAAGCTGTTAGTTTGTCAGCAGAGGAGTGAGACATTTAAAGTGTTGTTTGGCCTGAAGGATGTGTGTGAAACCTGTTTGAATAGGGAAGGTGCTGCCTTCTACCAGAGAGGCTGAATCACTGGCAGTGAACAATAAAAGCATTGTTTGTCCCTGTTACTTCTTCTTAGGCTTAATCTTGTTTTCTCAAAACAGACTGAGTTTAGTAACCAGAGTTTATGTTTATATTTGGATTCACATTATAAATCATATCATTAATATGTGTATTTTAAATGAAATCAAGCCAATATCGCTGCGTCTTTTATTATATCGCAATCGCATTGTTCAGCCCTAATTATTCTACCGATGCACCTAACGACTCCCTGCAGGTGACGCAGGGCCGCAGGGTTTCTTCCACAAGACATCACTGGAGCTGAACCAACAGGAGTGAGAAGTGAGTTGCTCCAAACACGCCTGTGTGAAGGTGCCCTGAGAGGACTTGTCAGCATTAGGTGTTTTATAGGCTCGTTCACTTAAAATTACTGGATGAAATCAGCAAAGACATGGCTGACAAGTATCAACATACGTATTACTCCTCCACAGGAAGGCCTGAGTACATGCATTTAACCTAACACACAGATGTTCATGTTTTCCATCTGTGCGCAACAAATGGAAAACCCACAGGGTAAGCGTCACGCTCGACATCTTTTTCATTCACAGCTTTTTTCGCTGTAGAATTAATTGGTCCTTTAACCGTGCCATGGTGAAACAACAACACACCACATCTTAGGGAGAAATAGGAGGTATAGTAGGCCACTGGAGTGCACACACAGGATCTCCACCTATGGCCGCCTGCTGCGAAATGGCAAGAAGCCACTGGTGGCAAATCCTGCTGATCTTGTTGTAAGCTTACTGGTCTACAGTACAGCACAAAGGCTCAGTGCAGGAAGTGGGCACATTACTGCACTTCCACGCCCACAGCCTCCCCCTCCCCTCCCACCACCACACCAAGCTCCCTCCCAACCACCTGTGCTAGTCTCACAGGATGCCACCCCACCTCCCACCCTCTTCTCCTCCCCAACACGAGCCCCTTTACAGCTGCACTTCTTTACCTAACCGCACACTCAACACACTTTGTTGTTTTACACTCTACTGCTTCAACAACGTCAATGAAGAATGAATATGACTGTAAACCACCTCAAAATGCATGTAGGCGCTAAACGTTTTGGCTTATCTCATTTACCTCAAATCATTAGCATAATAAGTACAGTTATAACAACAACTGAACACCCAGGTGTGAATCAGACAGCTACTGTTGGAATTTCAACAGCACCGAATTTACTACACCTAAATATCTGAAGTTAAAAAGCATCCTTCTGAATGTTTTCTTTGTATATCTAAGGTGTGAATTAAACGACCATATCTGAGCAGCCAACTTGAATTTGTAAATATGAATTCAGCTTACTGAATTAGCACTATGCCATAGCTTTGAAATACTGCTGGCCCTACCAACCTGTCCACTGTTCTGTTGGTTCTTTTGGTTCCACTTTCCACTGACTCCAACCGGTCGAGGCAGATGGCTCTGGTTCTGCTGGAGGTTTCTTCCATTAAAAGGAGTTTTTCTTCTGTCTCCTGTCTCCTAGTGCTGCTCAGTGGGATTTGCTGGGTTTGTATATAATTCTGTGTAGTTGTATTGTTATGTTCTATAATTTCTTAAACTTCACATTGTAAAGTGCCTTGAGATGACTTTTGCTGTGATTTGGTGCTATATAAATTGAACAGAACTGGAATGGAATTGTCTTGCACATGTATTTACTGGAAATGAAGGTTTCACTAAGCTCCACATATTACTCAGAGTATTAAGCGGTGATTGAGTTGCTGATATAATTCATATTATTATGACAATGATCCTTGAGTGATATCTCGCAGATACTTTCCTGTTTACCACTTGCAGTTCCTGTTTGTGTGTCTGCCAATATACACTACACTACTGACTGTCTCTGCTACTGCAATATCATTTGAAAATATGGGTGTGCCAGCATATCAATCAGGCCCGACAAAAACATACCTGCACTGCTCTTGGCTGAGTCATGGCTTTAACATTATTTGGCTGCAGCTGAGTACATTTCCTGGCAGCGGTTGTCAGTTACAGTAAATGTAGACTCATTCAAATTAAAAACTACAATTTGGATTAAAAAGAGATTTATGATTAAGCCATATCTTAACTGTTCTGGGGTTTGAGCAGAAATAATCTATCTGCAAAGAGGAGTGGAGAAATGTGTTTGTTGTGATTAGAAATGTGTAGTTGAGTTCATAAGCTTGGCAAAGTTAAAGACTGTGCTACATAATGATACACAACCGAAGATCATTTGTCATTGTCTAATATCTAAACTCACAAACAAAAGGTCAAACTGTTGTGTGTGTGTTTGTGTTTTCCCCAACCACAGTATGCTTATGATTTCCTACTGATGCACTATTCTATATGTCAGAGTTCACAGTGATTGCTGAGCGGCTCGGACAGATGGACAACATCCTGCCATGGGGGTCATCCCAGCTTCCTCCCTCTCTCTCCTCCACTAAAACAATGATCTCATTCCCTGCACGAGGGATCCGTTGATTGTTTGAAATACCTTCCACTGTGCTTGACTGAGCACAGATTATTTTTCCCATCAACTCTGAGAGGTGGGGGGGGGACAAAACTACCTTGGCAGGAAACACCAAGCCCTCTAGCAACATGGGTCCCTTAAGACTAATGGTTTAAATTACAGCCAGTGACTACAAAGCTTTAGTAGCTCAGCACGGCGCATTGGAAAACACCGGGAATGAATCTTGGCAGTGAAGGTGACGGATCTGAAAATGATGCTGAAAGTAAGATCCGAAAGATACTGATAGAAGAGTTTAAGTTTAACTTCAGAAGAATAAAAATCAGCAAGGTCACGTGTCAACTAACAGAACAAATAATGATTGTCAACTACAGTCAAGTACCAGAAGCTGCAATATGATCCAAATGTCTGATGGGATTCTTAGTTTGTCATGAACATAATTCTAGATGCATTTTATTTAGTTCAGTTTTGCACATTGACATTAAATAAATATATGACATCATTACTAGTATGAAGAATTACAGTTAATAGTTCAGGGTGGTTCAACCATCTCACATGGTCTGCATCAGTTTGTTCCGGTGTCATCAAACTGCACCTCTCCATGCTGACATCAGAATACAAATTGTTATTTAGCTGCTGCATATGAAATCTACAGTATGTTACTTTTTTCACAAGTTAAAAAAAACAAACATATTTTATGATGGAGAGACGTTGTCAATGGCTCCTGTGGAGTCATGGACAGTCTGGCAGCAGAGCAGAGATAATAGCATCAAACCAGTCAGAGAATTTCAGTAAGTGTTGGATTCTTATTTACTGTGATTTTTCTGGTCAGGTACCCGTAGGGCTGTGCAAAGCATAGCAGAAGGTAGAGGACTGGTTTAATTCAAGCCTTATGTTAGTGCTGAGTTCATCATCTGAGATGGTGTCGTACCCTGACCCACTGCTGAATAGTTGGATCAGGTGAAAACTTACATATTACATACAACACTCTACTGACCTCTGATATTTTTGAGATTTTCACCACTGTCTGACTTATAAGTATTAACACAAATCATATGTAGTTAGTTGCTCAGCAAGATGTAGAAAGCAGGAACGAATGCAGCTCCTGAGAAATGCTTTTCACTGTTGTAGTGGTCCGAGTCAGAGAGCAGAAAAAAGGTTGTCACACATTAGGATATGAGCTCACACTTCAGAGGAAGAAGCACAGAACAGCATTCTTCTGCCTGTGCAGGAGGGTTTGGGGGTGGGGGGTATCATTTCTATAATGTCATTCATGCAAACATCTTTATATTTAGACACACAGAGGTTTGTGACCAATAGCCAACCTGTGCTGAGACAGAAGCAAAAATTTTTCTAGCTAAACAGAAGCACATGAATGTTTAATCTGTTTACACTTGTTTAAATCACTACATGTGAATTCATTAATTTTTACATCCTCATAAAATGACTATTGGTAATGTCATTTCAATTTATTATATCTCAAAAGAACATTATACTTTTGTAGTTAATATATCTCTATATATTTATTTGTAAAAGCAACTGAAAGTTTTTCTTTTTTTCTTTTAGCATAACATGTATAGATGTTTAATGTTTTTTCCTGAATTCAGAATTTTTCAAATTACTTTAGCTAATGAACTACAAAATGAGTTTAATTATCTCAAATATACTGTAGTATAATTATAATTATAATTA